>NW_027019328.1:6243256-6365704 GCF_013076305.1 Rhopilema esculentum
CACTGCTCCAAACACATTTTTGTACTAGTTAATAGCATTCACTCTCTCTCTGATGTCGGTTTTTAGCACTATTAAGAGCTTTATGATCCTGTCAATTTTCAAAGAAAAAGTAAGACTATAGGCTTAGGAAATTAGTGGATATTTCAGCAAAGATTTTTGCCCCAAAATTCCCCATCCCTGGTTAAAACACAATTTTCCACTAGTCAATAGTATTGAGTATCTCTTTTATGTCGGTCTATTACAGTATTAGGAACTTTTTGATCCTGTCAACTTTTAAAGAAAAAGTAAGGCTATAGGCTTAGTAAATTGATCGATATTTCAGCAAAGATTATTGCCCTAAAATTCACCAACACTGCTCCAAACACATTTTTGTACTAGTTAATAGCATTCACTCTCTCTCTGATGTCGGTTTTTAGCACTATTAAGAGCTTTATGATCCTGTCAATTATTAAAGAAAAAGTAAGGCCATAGGCTTAGGAAATTGGTGGATATTTCAGCAAAGATTTTTGCCCAAAATTCCCCAACCCAGTTTAAAACACAATTTTCCACTAGTCTATACTATTGACTATTTCTCTGATGCCGGTTTTTAGCACTGTTAAACAATTTTTGATCCTGTCAATTTTTTAAGAAAAAGTAAGGCTATAGGCTTAGGAAATTGGTCAATATTTCAGCAAAGATTTTGCCCCAAAATTCCCACACCCTGTTTAAAACACAATTTTCCACTAGTCAATAGTATTCACTATCTCTTCAATGTCGGTCTATTACACTATTAAGAACTTTTTGATCCTGTCAATTTTTTAAGAAAAAGTAAGGCTATAGGCTTAGGAAATTGGTCGATATTTCAGCAAAGATTTTTGCCCCAAGATTCCCCAACCCTGTTTAAAACACAATTTTCCACCAATCAATAGTATTGACTATCTGTTTTATGTCGGTCCATTACACTATTAAGAACTTTTTGATCCTGTCAATTTTTTAAGAAAAAGTAAGGCTATAGGCTTAGAAAAATGGTCGGTATTTCAGCAAAAATTCTTGCCCTAAAATTCACCAACACTGCTCCAAACACATTTTTGTACTAGTTAATAGCATTCACTCTCTCTCTGATGTCGGTTTTTAGCACTATTAAGAGCTTTATGATCCTGTCAATTATTAAAGAAAAAGTAAGGCCATAGGCTTAGGAAATTGGTGGATATTTCAGCAAAGATTTTTGCCCAAAATTCCCCAACCCAGTTTAAAACACAATTTTCCACTAGTCTATACTATTGACTATTTCTCTGATGCCGGTTTTTAGCACTGTTAAACAATTTTTGATCCTGTCAATTTTTTAAGAAAAAGTAAGGCTATAGGCTTAGGAAATTGGTCAATATTTCAGCAAAGATTTTGCCCCAAAATTCCCACACCCTGTTTAAAACACAATTTTCCACTAGTCAATAGTATTCACTATCTCTTCAATGTCGGTCTATTACACTATTAAGAACTTTTTGATCCTGTCAATTTTTTAAGAAAAAGTAAGGCTATAGGCTTAGGAAATTGGTCGATATTTCAGCAAAGATTTTTGCCCCAAGATTCCCCAACCCTGTTTAAAACACAATTTTCCACCAATCAATAGTATTGACTATCTGTTTTATGTCGGTCCATTACACTATTAAGAACTTTTTGATCCTGTCAATTTTTTAAGAAAAAGTAAGGCTATAGGCTTAGGAAATTGGTGGATATTTCAGCAAAAATTTTTGCCCCAAAATTCCCCAACCCTGTTTGAAACACAATTTTCCACTAGTCAATAGTCTTCATTATCTCTTTTATGTCGGTCTATTACACTATTAAGAACTTTTTGATCCTGTCAATTTTTTAGGAAAAAGTAAGGCTATAGGCTTAGGAAATAGATCGATATTTCAGCAAAAATTCTTGCCCTAAAATTTACCAACACTGCTCTAATTACATTTTTGTACTAGTAAATAGCATTCACTCTCTCTCTGATTTCGGTTTTCAGCACTATTAAGAACTTTATGATCCTGTCAATTTTTTGGAAAAAGTAAGGTTATAGGCTTAAAAAATTGGTCGATATTTCAGCAAAGATTTTTGTCCCAAAATTCCCCAACCCTGTTTAAAACACAATTTTCCATTAGTCAATACTATTGACTATCTCTCTGATGTCGATTTTTAGTACTAATAAGAACTTTATGGTCCTGTCAATTTTTTAAGAAAAAGTAAGGCTATAGGCTTAGAAAAATGGTCGGTATTTCAGCAAAAATTCTTGCCCTAAAATTCACCAACACTGCTCCAAACACATTTTTGTACTAGTTAATAGCATTCACTCTCTCTCTGATGTCGGTTTTTAGCACTATTAAGAGCTTTATGATCCTGTCAATTATTAAAGAAAAAGTAAGGCCATAGGCTTAGGAAATTGGTGGATATTTCAGCAAAGATTTTTGCCCAAAATTCCCCAACCCAGTTTAAAACACAATTTTCCACTAGTCTATACTATTGACTATTTCTCTGATGCCGGTTTTTAGCACTGTTAAACAATTTTTGATCCTGTCAATTTTTTAAGAAAAAGTAAGGCTATAGGCTTAGGAAATTGGTCAATATTTCAGCAAAGATTTTGCCCCAAAATTCCCACACCCTGTTTAAAACACAATTTTCCACTAGTCAATAGTATTCACTATCTCTTCAATGTCGGTCTATTACACTATTAAGAACTTTTTGATCCTGTCAATTTTTTAAGAAAAAGTAAGGCTATAGGCTTAGGAAATTGGTCGATATTTCAGCAAAGATTTTTGCCCCAAGATTCCCCAACCCTGTTTAAAACACAATTTTCCACCAATCAATAGTATTGACTATCTATTTTATGTCGGTCCATTACACTATTAAGAACTTTTTGATCCTGTCAATTTTTTAAGAAAAAGTAAGGCTATAGGCTTAGGAAATTGGTGGATATTTCAGCAAAAATTTTTGCCCCAAAATTCCCCAACCCTGTTTGAAACACAATTTTCCACTAGTCAATAGTCTTCATTATCTCTTTTATGTCGGTCTATTACACTATTAAGAACTTTTTGATCCTGTCAATTTTTTAGGAAAAAGTAAGGCTATAGGCTTAGGAAATAGATCGATATTTCAGCAAAAATTCTTGCCCTAAAATTTACCAACACTGCTCTAATTACATTTTTGTACTAGTAAATAGCATTCACTCTCTCTCTGATTTCGGTTTTCAGCACTATTAAGAACTTTATGATCCTGTCAATTTTTTGGAAAAAGTAAGGTTATAGGCTTAAAAAATTGGTCGATATTTCAGCAAAGATTTTTGTCCCAAAATTCCCATACCCTGTTTAAAACACAATTTTCCACTAGTCAATACTATTGACTATCTCTCTGATGTCAATTTTTAGTACTAATAAGAACTTTTTGATCCTGTCAATTTTTTAGGAAAAAGTAAGGCTATAGGCTTAGAAAATTGGTCAATTTTTCGACAAAGATTTTGCCCCAAAATTCCCCAACCCTGTTTAAAACACAATTTTCCATCAATCAATAGTATTGACTATCTCTTTTATGTCTGTCTATTACAGTTTTAAGAACTTTTTGATCCTGTCAATTTTTTAAGAAAAAGTAAGGCTATAGGCTTAAAAAATAAGTCGATAATTCAGCAAAGATTTTTGCCCCAAAATTCTCCAACTCTGTTTAAAATACAATTTCCCACTAGTCAATAGTTTTCATTATTTCTCTGGTGCCGGTTTTTAGCACTTTTGAGAACTTTTTGATCCTGTCAGTTTTTTAAGAAAAAGTAAGGCTATAGGCTTAGGGAATTGGTCGATATTTCAGCAAAGATTTTTGCCCCAAAATTCCCCAACCCTGTTTAAAACACAATTTTCCACTAAACAATAGTATTGACTATCTCTTTTATGTCGGTCTATTACACTATTAAGAATTTTTTGATCCTGTCAATTTTTTAAGAAAAAGTAAGGCTATAGGCTTAGGAAATTGGTGGATATTTCAGCAAAGATTTTTGCCCCATAATTCCCGAACCCTGTTTAAAACACATTTTTCTACTAGTCAATAGTATTGACTATCGCTTTTATGTCGGTCTATTACACTATTAAGAACTTTTTGATCCTGTCAATTTTTTAAGAAAAAGTAAGGCTATAGGCTTAGGAAATTGGTGGATATTTCAGCAAAGATTTTAGCCCCATAATTCCCGAACCCTGTTTAAAACACATTTTTCTACTAGTCAATAGTAATGACTATCGCTTTTATGTCGGTCTATTACACTATTAAGAACTTTTTGATCCTGTCAATTTTTTAAGAAAAAGTAAGGCTATAGGCTTAGGAAATTGGTCGATATTTCAGCAAAGTTTTTTTCCCCAAAATTCCCCGACCCTGTTTAAAACACAATTTTCCACTTGTCAATAGTCTTCATTATCTCTCTGATGCCGGTTTTAGCACTATTAAGAACTTTTTGATCCTGTCAATTTTTTAAGAAAAAGTAAGGCTATAGGCTTAGGAAATTGGTCGATATTTCAGCAAAGATTTTTGCCCCAAATTTCCCCAACCCTGTTTTAAATACAATTTTCCACTAGTCAATAATATTCACCATCTCTTTTATGTCGGTCTATTGCACTATTAAGAACTTTTTGATCCTGTCAATTTTTAAGGAAAAAGTAGGGCTATAGGCTTAGGAAATTGGTCGATATTTCAGCAAAGTTTTTTGCCCAAAAATTCCCCGACCCTGTTTAAAACACAATTTTCCACTTGTCAATAGTCTTCATTATCTCTCTGATGCCGTTTTTAGCACTATTAAGAACTTTTTGATCCTGTCAATTTTTTAAGATAAAGTAAGGCTATAGGCTTAGGAAATTGGTCGATATTTCAGCAAAGTTTTTTTCCTCAAAATTCCCCGACCCTGTTTAAAACACAATTTTCCACTTGTCAATAGTCTTCATTATCTCTCTGATGCCGGTTTTAGCACTATTAAGAACTTTTTGATCCTGTCAATTTTTTAAGAAAAAGTAAGGCTATAGGCTTAGGAAATTGGTCGATATTTCAGCAAAGTTTTTTGCCCAAAAATTCCCCGACCCTGTTTAAAACACAACTTTCCACTTGTCAATAGTCTTCTTTATCTCTCTGATGCCGGTTTTAGCACTATTAAGAACTTTTTGATCCTGTCAATTTTTTAAGAAAAAGTAAGGCTATAGGCTTAGGAAATTGGTCGATATTTCAGCAAAGATTTTGCCCCAAAATTCCCCAACCCTGTTTAAAACACAATTTTCCACTAGTCAATAGTATTGAATATCTCTTTTATGTCGGTCTATTACACTATTAAGAACTTTTTGATCCTGTCAATTTTTAAGGAAAAAGTAAGGCTATAGGCTTAGGAAATTGGTCGATATTTCAGCAAAGATTTTTGCCCCAAAATTCCCCAACCCTGTTTAAAATACAGTTTCCCACTAGTCAATAATATTCACTATCTTTTTTATGTCGGTCTATCACACTATTAAGAACTTTTTGATCCTGTCAATTTTTTAAGAAAAAGTAGGGCTATAGGCTTAGGAAATTGGTCGATATTTCAGCAAAGTTTTTTGCCCAAAAATTCCCCGACCCTGTTTATAACAGAATTTTCCACTTGTCAATAGTCTTCATTATCTCTCTGATGCTCTTTTATTTCGTTTTTTAGCACTATTAAGAACTTTTTGATCCTGTCAATTTTTTAAGAAAAAGTAAGGCTATAGGCTTAGGAAATTGGTCGATATTTCAGCAAAGATTTTTGCCCCAAAATTCCCCAACCCTGTTTAAAACACAATTTTCCACTAGTCAATAGTCTTCATTATCTCTCTGATGCCGGTTTTTAGCACTATTAAGAACTTTTTGATCCTGTCAATTTTTTAAGAAAAAGTAAGGCTATAGGCTTAGGAAATTGGTCGATATTTCAGCAAAGATTTTGCCCCAAAATTCCCCAACCCTGTTTAAAAGACAATTTTCCACTAAATATATTCACTATCTCTTTTATATCCCTATTAAGTTTAAATTTTTTAAGAAAAAGTAAGGCTATAGGCTTAGGAAATTGGTCGATATTTCAGTAAAGTTTTTTGCCCCAAAATTCCCCAACCCTGTTTAAAATACAGTTTCCCATTAGTCAATAGTCTTCATTATCTCTCTGATGCCGGTTTTTAGCACTATTAAGAACTTTTTGATCCTGTCAATTTTTTAAGAAAAAGTAAGGCTATAGGCTTAGGAAATTGGTCGATATTTCAGCAAAGATTTTTGCCCCAAAATTCCCCAACCCTGTTTAAAATACAGTTTCCCATTAGTCAATAGTCTTCATTATCTCTCTGATGCCGGTTTTTAGCTGTATTAAGAACTTTTTGATCCTGTCAATTTTTAAGAAAAAGTAAGGCTATAGGCTTAGGAAATTGGTCGATATTTCAGCAAAGATTTTTGCCCCAAAATTCCCCAACCCTGTTTAAAATACAATTTTCCACTAGTCAATAGTCTTCATTATCTCTCTGATGCCGGTTTTTAGCACTATTAAAACTTTTTGATCCTGTCAATTTTTTAAGAAAAAGTAAGGCTATAGGCTTAGGAAATTGGTCGATATTTCAGCAAAGATTTTTGCCCCAAAATTCCCCAACCCTGTTTAAAATACAGTTTCCCACTAGTCAATAATATTCATTATCTCTCTGATGCCGGTTTTTAGCACTATTAAGAACTTTTTGATCCTGTCAATTTTTTAAGAAAAAGTAAGGCTATAGGCTTAGGAAAATTGGTCGATATTTCAGCAAAGATTTTTGCCCCAAAATTCCCCAACCCTGTTTAAAACACAATTTTCCACTAGTCAATAGTCTTCATTATCTCTCTGATGCCGGTTTTTAGCACTATTAAGAACTTTTTGATCCTGTCAATTTTTTAAGAAAAAGTAAGGCTATAGGCTTAGGAAATTGGTCGATATTTCAGCAAAGATTTTTGCCCCAAAATTCCCCAACCCTGTTTAAAATACAGTTTCCCATTAGTCAATAATCTTCATTATCTCTCTGATGCCGGTTTTAGCACTATTAAGAACTTTTTGATCCTGTCAATTTTTTAAGAAAAAGTAAGGCTATAGACTTAGGAAATTGGTCGATATTTCAGCAAAGATTCTTGCCCCAAAATTCCCCAACCCTGTTTAAAATACAGTTTCCCACTAGTCAATAATATTCACTATTTCTTTTATGTCGGTCTATCACACTATTAAGAACTTTTTGATCCTGTCAATTTTTTAAGAAAAAGTAAGGCTATAGGCTTAGGAAATTGGTCGATATTTCAGCAAAGATTTTTGCCCCAAAAATTCCCCAACCCTGTTTAAAACACAATTTTCCACTAGTCAATAGTCTTCATTATCTCTCTGATGCCGGTTTTTAGCACTATTAATAACTTTTTGATCCTGTCAATTTTTTAAGAAAAAGTAAGGCTATAGTCTTAGGAAATTGGTCGATATTTCAGCAAAGTTTTTTGCCCCAAAATTCCCCAACCCTGTTTAAAATACAGTTTCCCATTAGTCAATAGTCTTCATTATCTCTCTGATGCCGGTTTTTAGCACTATTAAGAACTTTTTGATCCTGTCAATTTTTTAAGAAAAAGTAAGGCTATAGGCTTAGGAAATTGGTCGATATTTCAGCAAAGATTTTTGCCCCAAAATTCCCCAACCCTGTTTAAAATACAGTTTCCCACTTAGTCAATAGTCTTCATTATCTCTCTGATGCCGGTTTTAGCTTATTAAGAACTTTTTGATCCTGTCAATTTTTTAAGAAAAAGTAAGGCTATAGGCTTAGGAAATTGGTCGATATTTCAGCAAAGATTTTTGCCCCAAAATTCCCCAACCCTGTTTAAAACACAGTTTCCATTAGTCAATAGTCTTCATTTATCTCTCTGATGCCGTTTTTAGCACTATTAAGAACTTTTTGATCCTGTCAATTTTTTAAGAAAAAGTAAGGCTATAGGCTTAGGAAATTGGTCGATATTTCAGCAAAGATTTTTGCCCCAAAATTCCCCAACCCTGTTTAAAATACAGTTTCCCATTAGTCAATAGTCTTCATTATCTCTCTGATGCCGGTTTTTGGCATATAAGAACTTTTTGATCCTGTCAATTTTTTAAGAAAAAGTGGCTATAGACTTAGGAAATTGGTCGATATTTCAGCAAAGATTCTTGCCCAAAATTCCCCAACCCTGTTTAAAATACAGTTTCCCACTAGTCAATAATATTCATATCTCTTTTATGATCCACTATTAAGAACTTTTTGATCCTGTCAATTTTTTAAGAAAAAGTAAGGCTATAGGCTTAGGAAATTGGTCGATATTTCAGCAAAGATTTTTGCCCCAAAATTCCCCAACCCTGTTTAAAACACAATTTTCCACTAGTCAATAGTCTTCATTATTCTCTCTGATGCCGGTTTTTAGCACTATTAATAACTTTTTGATCCTGTCAATTTTTTAAGAAAAAGTAAGGCTATAGTCTTAGGAAATTGGTCGATATTTCAGCAAAGTTTTTTGCCCCAAAATTCCCCAACCCTGTTTAAAATACAGTTTCCCACTAGTCAATAATATTCACTATCTCTTTTATGTCGGTCTATCACACTATTAAGAACTTTTTGATCCTGTCAATTTTTTAAGAAAAAGTAAGGCTATAGGCTTAGGAAATTGGTCGATATTTCAGCAAAGATTTTTGCCCCAAAATTCCCCAACCCTGTTTAAAATACAGTTTCCCACTAGTCAATAATATTCACTATCTCTTTTATGTCGGTCTATCACACTATTAAGAACTTTTTGATCCTGTCAATTTTTTAAGAAAAAGTAAGGCTATAGGCTTAGGAAATTGGTCGATATTTCAGCAAAGTTTTTTGCCCAAAAATTCCCCAACCCTGTTTAAAATACAGTTTTCCACTTAGTCAATAGTCTTCATTATCTCTCTGATGCCGGTTTTTAGCACTATTAAGAACTTTTTGATCCTGTCAATTTTTTAAGAAAAAGTAAGGCTATAGACTTAGGAAATTGGTCGATATTTCAGCAAAGTTTTTTGCCCCAAAATTCCCCAACCCTGTTTAAAATACAGTTTCCCATTAGTCAATAGTCTTCATTATCTCTCTGATGCCGGTTTTTAGCACTATTAAGAACTTTTTGATCCTGTCAATTTTTTAAGAAAAAGTAAGGCTATAGGCTTAGGAAATTGGTCGATATTTCAGCAAAGATTTTTGCCCCAAAATTCCCCAACCCTGTTTAAAATACAGTTTCCCATTAGTCAATAGTCTTCATTATCTCTCTGATGCCGGTTTTTAGCACTATTAAGAACTTTTTGATCCTGTCAATTTTTAAGAAAAAGTAAGGCTATAGGCTTAGGAAATTGGTCGATATTTCAGCAAAGATTTTTGCCCCAAAATTCCCCAACCCTGTTTAAAATACAGTTTCCCATTAGTCAATAGTCTTCATTATCTCTCTGATGCCGGTTTTTAGCACTATTAAGAACTTTTTGATCCTGTCAATTTTTTAAGAAAAAGTAAGGCTATAGGCTTAGGAAATTGGTCGATATTTCAGCAAAGATTTTTGCCCCAAAATTCCCCAACCCTGTTTAAAATACAGTTTCCCACTAGTCAATAATATTCATTATCTCTCTGATGCCGGTTTTTAGCTCTATTAAGAACTTTTTGATCCTGTCAATTTTTTAAGAAAACGTAAGGCTATAGGCTTAGGAAATTGGTCGATATTTCAGCAAAGATTTTTGCCCCAAAATTCCCCAACCCTGTTTTAAATACAGTTTCCCACTAGTCAATAATATTCATTATCTCTTGATGCCGGTTTTTGCTCTATTAAGAACTTTTTGATCCTGTCAATTTTTAAGAAAACGTAGGCTATAGGCTTAGGAAATTGGTCGATGTTTCAGCAAAGTTTTTGCCCAAAATTCCCCAACCCTGTTTAAAATAGGTTTCCCATTGTCAATAGTCTTCATTATTTCTCTGATGCCGGTTTTAGCACTATTAAGAACTTTTTGATCCTGTCAATTTTTTAAGAAAAAGTAAGGCTATAGGCTTAGGAAATTGGTCGATATTTCAGCAAAGATTTTTGCCCCAAAATTCCCCAACCCTGTTTAAAATACAGTTTCCCATTAGTCAATAGTCTTCATTATCTCTCTGATGCCGGTTTTTAGCACTATTAAGAACTTTCTGATCCTGTCAATTTTTTAAGAAAAAGTAAGGCTATAGGCTTAGGAAATTGGTCGATATTTCAGCAAAGATTCTTGCCCCAAAATTCCCCAACCCTGTTTAAAATACAGTTTCCCACTAGTCAATAATATTCACTATCTCTTTTATGTCGGTCTATTACACTATTAAGAACTTTTTGATCCTGTCAATTTTTTAAGAAAAATTAAGGCTATAGGCTTAGGTAATTGGTCGATATTTCAGGAAGGATTTTAAAATCGTTTTGATGCTTCTTTTGTCTTTTTTCAAAAGTTTTTCCTATTGAAATTTTGAAGAAAATATTAGGTCCTAATCTTTGAAAATGGTCAATTTTGGAAGAAAAGTTTTTTGCTGGAATATTCTCCAAATTCACTTAAATCCTTTAATTACATCATTTCAAACGTTTTTAGAATTGTTTGATACTCATTTGTTCCTTCTCTTAAAAATTTTGGCCTGTGGAAATCTTTAAGAAAAGGCAAGGCTATAGGCTATGATTTTTTTTGACTTTTAGAAGAATATGTTTGCCGAAATCCACTTAAGTGATTAAATAACATCATTTGAGACGTCTGTTTTAGCACTATTTTGGTGCTGTAAAGAATTTTTTTATACCTAGTTAAGTATTGAGGAAAATTTAAGACTACAGGCTTATAAAATTGGTCGATTTTTGAAGACAAATTTTTTCATGAAAATTTCACAATTCCATCTATTTATTTACATCTTTATAAGTGTATCCAGAAATGTTTCATGCTTTTTCGATCGTTTTTGAAAATATTTCGACTCTTTTAATAGTGAAATGGAAGTAAGGCTATAGGCTTTGAGAACGAATTGATTTTGGAAAAGGCAATAGTATTTGCTTAGCAAAATGGTCAAAGTTTGACGCAAATCGTTCTTCTTAAACTCCACTTTACTTGAAATACATACGTCATTTAAAACGTATTTGTATAAGTTCTGATACTGTTCTGATACTTCCGAAAAAGCTCTGGCATGTTGAAATTATGAAAAATAGAAGGCTTTAGGCGTAGGAAAATGGTTTATTTTTGAAATAATATTTTTGAACGAAATTTTCACCAAGTTCCCTAGAAAAACAGTAAAAGCCTCCAATAAGAAGTCGTTTTTAAGAAAATTTTCGGCTCTAATATTTTCCAAAAATCTCCAATATTTTCCAAGTAACTTATGAAAGCTTTTTACGTTATAGGGTAACATAAAGTTATTTATTTGGGTCCAAAATGTTTTATAATCACGGGGCAATTATAAATACACTTTTTTTGATGATACAGAAAAGTTGGTTTTTGGGTGAAAGCATTCTTTTGGGTGAATAACTTTATATACAGCACTCGTTTTTGAATTTAATAAACATATGAATGTGTTAAAATGCAATTTGCATGGGGAATCATAAAGTACAGTACTTTTTATAAGAAAATAGGGTACCTGGCCTTGGGAAATTCAAAAACTTTTATGAAACATTTAGCCTTAAAAGCAAGGCATAGGATATAAGAAACTTCCTAAAGCTTAGTAAAAAACAGTTTTTACCCATGATCTTTCGTGGTACAGAATTTAGGAAAAAACTTAGAAAAAAGCAAACAATTTGAAACACGTTACTGAAGCTTTTCCTCTGACATTCTTCAGAGTACAAAACAATAGTGAATAAACCAAAAACTCTCACGCTTATCTGATTGGCCTATCTTGATCCAAACTGAGTATATATTTCCCAGCATAGGGTTTTCGGTTTATGTTCTAACGTTTAATACTCTGAAGAGTGTCAGACAAAAAGTTTTAGTAACATGTTTCAAACTGTTTGCTTTTTCAAAGCCAATCTTTTACTTGTGAGGCTTTTCTGTTTCTGCTCATTTGATGCTGTTTTGTTACTTTTAAAGAAAAATTTAGTATGAGCTATAGACCTACAAAAATGATCGACTCTAAAAGGTCGGTTAAAAACTGTTACAAATATTCAATGATGTTACAAAAACTGCTGTATTGTTAGGACAAACAAAAGTAATTTCTTTATTGATATTTGAATGTTCATGATGTTCTTTGAACCCATTTTGTAATCATTTTGAATTGACAAACCAGTTAGCAATAAAATGCTAACTGACGACATATTATTATATTTCGGAATAGTAGTAACAAAAACGATAAAGCTTTTCTACCTAGAATGCTCTAATCAATATTGTATAGGCAGTTATAGACTGATACTGTGAAAGGCCGTGCTTCATTCTGTCTATCCAGCATTCTAACTAAAATGTACAGTTTCATAACAATATTGATTGTCTTGTATAATTTATTTGGCAGGTTAAATTATCAAAAAATCAATAGTGACTAAGTTTCGATATTGATCAATTGAACAACTGAAATATCAATTGAATAATATCTTATCTCAATCCGACATCATTAAAGTTTCCATAAAAGGTTATTAATGTATATTTGGTAGAAGATTCTGTTTTGACCAAATATTAACTTAATGAGCACAAGTTATATGAGGATCAATGGGTTTGGCAGGAACAATTTTCGATACCATTCGACACCAATATTTCCTGTTGCAACGTATTCTTTGATCCTTAAAGTTGAAAACGAGGCAAGGTAATTTTACCTGAATCCTCCCCAGATTATCATCTACTTATCGATTGACGAATTTGCTTTTTAACTTTATATAATTTATTTTAATAATTGAAACATTTTAGATCACGATTTTTATTTTATCTTGAATATAGCAGAGAACTCCTTTAGTGCCGTCACGGGAAAGACCCATGGAGGTGGGTAAGAAGACTTTACAAAATTGGTGGTGAAAAGAGACATTTTAATAACAACTTTGGTACAATTCAGCTTCTGGTACCCGGGTAAGGGAAGTTAACAAATCGAAAAGCTTATTTTCGTAGAACTTGTGAAAGTCAATGTTCCTTCTGTGTTTTGATGCCAGAAACCCGACTTGTAATATATAATATCCTCTGGTAAAAAGCAACGACATAAAAAGAAAGATATATTCGCTGTCTACTTACATTTTGATTATTCGGAGGAGGAGCAAAATTCCTTAATAGCCGAGCAAGCGTTGTTTTCGTGGACCAAAGAGCCATCTGATGGTCAACTCAAGTCCAAGGCATATCACTCTCAATGAAGCAGGGCTGTCACTATCTTCACTCTCTTGGAAGCATTGGAGCGTCAATCCTCGTGCTTTTTCAACTGGCAATTATCTTCACACTTTACAGAACTGATGCGTCACTTCTCGTGCACTTCTCTTGCCCTTCGCGACTACAATTAGAACCCAACAATACCGTTCCCTGTGTCTCTTCGGAACAATAACAGGCATAAAGAGTTTCAAAATAGCAAAATCAAGAGTTCATTACAAGACTACTTCAGAGAGCTCCTGATAAACAGAAAAACAGACTCTTGTTGTTTGGTTCTGATGACAAAATCTTCTTACTACAAACGATATCAGATCGCAAAGGACCAGGTCACCCATAATTGGTTGGTAAATTTTCCAAACCACCATCATGTTCAACATCAATTTATTGTGAGTTCAGTAATGTTTATACAGAAGTGGGCCGGCCCATCGGCCTTAGGTTGAAATTCCCTCAATTCGTCAAATACATTGACGAGTGAATTAAAAAAAAATATTTATTAGCGTTTCGAAAATCAAGCCTTCAAAAAATCCAACGAATAGGCAAATGGAATAGCAGTTTATAGATGCTAGATAACTAGGAAGGGGGTAACTAAAAAGCAATTTGGGCAACACTCTCATCATTTGTGTTTGAAAAATGTTTTTTTTTAATAAAAGACAGGATCTTGTTTGACATCGCTACTATGTAAGATATCGTATAACATACTAGATATATCTAATTGTGTTTTTTATGAAATGCTATTAACACATTACAGTCTGTGCATTGCATAAACTTGTGAATCTCTCTTGAAGTGTTCTGTCATGATTCAAGCTAATTCCGCACCAAATAACAAAATATACTTTTTCTATCTAGAGAAATAGAAATTTTAAGATAAAGAATGGAGGGCTATGAGATTATCAGGACTTGGTAAGTTATCTAGACTGGCTAGAATGCACGTCGTCTATGGACCACTCTGCTGCTATCCGATGACGTAGAGGGAGAGCGAACTAACTACACAGATACGAAGACATGTTGCATTTTATTGGGATGGAAAAGCAATTCCTTACTTTCTAATGAGTGATCGCTCAGGCGAACCCATCTTTTATGATAGGTAAAGAGAATTAAAGGGAAGAGGTAGGTCAAAGCGATCGAAGAATTTGAACAGAATTCAGTGACTGTTCTGTCCGCCGGCTAGCGTAAAAGGAATATCTTGATTCTACTGAACGATTTCCGATTAATGTTTCCCAATTACATTAAAATAAAACTCAGCAGCAAATTCCACTTCAAACCAAAGGGTTCTCTTTTGAGACATTGAAATACTAATCGAGGAGTTAGAAATCAATTAAACATCGCAGAAATCCACCAACAAACCCGCTGTTTTTCTCATTGCTGGTTTGTTAATAACAGAAGCAAGCTCCTGTTGTCAAGATAGCAAGCCAAGCTTGTCCAGCACTGCAGTCGCGGCCTGGGCTTTTGCGTTCTTCTTATTCGGGCTAGGAGAGGTAGCTGTAAACTCTTCTCCGTTTACAATCGCCTTGAATAAATAGCTCTTTCTATGAGAAGGTCCTGAATCCATGACGAGTTTGTAATCAGGCATAGGCCATTTTCGCTTGGTGCAGATCTCTGATAACGCAGAAACCGGATGCTTGCCTGGAAAATTTAATAGAAGAATCAATAGTTTATAGAGCGATTTTAGATAAATAAAGAATGCAGTAAAGTAATGTATTTATTTACAGGGAAAATAGTTCGAGACAAAATCAGGATTTTCAGAAAAGTTTAGAAAGTAAAAATTAACTGCAGAATATCATACTTTTAGCAGTCTAAATGACATTTAACTAATCGTTATCTTCACATTTGATGCCTGTTGTTTCCAGTTACAAAAATGCTGTAGCCACAGAGAGATGCAGACGTTTCGTGTTATAAAATGCTGCATATCGGTGTTTGATTACAGTTGGAGGTGTACAAACAATTTATCGTCAATGCAAAAATGTTCCTATCATTCCAAAGTTATAATGATCTCTGTATATGAACTCTCAAGTTCAGACATCCTATCACACGTAGCCAAATTACGTTATTTGTTGCGAAGGTATGATAACAATTATAAAAACTTATTCATGTAATTACCTTTAACGTCGACCACTGGAGGTCCTTTACGTTTGGCTTTTAAGGTTTGAACATTGTCTTCTGCTGTTGTTAAACCTCTCCGATCGGTTCGTATCTCAAAAAAGAGCGGATTGACGAAACCTGCTCGATTTTTTCCCAATGGTTGGCCGTACGTCCATCCCATCTTCTGTAACAGCCGAAGCCCAATGCCATCACGTATTGGTTGGAGATTATTGAAGAAATCCTAGGCGCAAAGAAAAGCGTGAAATAGCTATATAGAACGAATAGGAAGGGACACCTATAATACAGAAAATATGCTATAGCAGCTTATACAACAAAGAGATCTTTTTGTGAATAGCAGAATTTTATGGCACAATTTTTGAAATAACTGAAAAACTGAGCTATTTAAAAAGAAGTTTCTTTCATTAACTACGAGAGCTAGCCTATGTGGTGACGGCTCATATAGGCATTCTCTAGCAAAACTTCATGCATTAGGAAATATCGCGTAACTTGTCCCCGTTAGCGTAAATCACGTAAAGATACAGATACATAGGCTGGAAGTTCTCCGAATCTAAAACTCATTATGACCAATTAGCATTCTAAACTGGAAAATAAACACAATGTTTATGCTTATGTGTTGCTATTGCGAACATGGTGAGTTGAGTCATCTAGCAGTCATGAAGAATGCATAGGTTCTTTCATATGTGGCAGCCGTATGTGGCAAATGTTCAAGATTTTCCCATCTGCGACAGAGCCGGTATCAGCAGGCGGAAAAGCGGTCGGATCTATCCACAGAAGGGATAATACGATTCGTGGGAGCTTAATCTATATGTCATCTGGCATTGACAGCTTGATAGTTGCGGACCGACAGCAGTTACAGAAAGGTACATAATAGCCTCCTTGGGACATTATCGCCTCTTGACAATGGCTAATTTTGAGTTAGTGCTTTTTAATTGGGATATTTGAGCAGAAAATAGGATTATAGGGCAAGACAAGGTTCCACTTAAGATATAAGGCTCTGTGCCATCAGAATGCTTCTATACGGCGAAGCTTATGTGTATTTCTTTACAATAAGGGCTAAGAGAGCAATATACAACGCAAGTATGAATTAACAACGTTTGAAGGGGGTGATTTTAACAAATAAAGACATATCATCAAAGCAACTCATTTCTTTGCCTTTGTCCTATTATTGAACATTTGTACTTTTGATATAAAAAGAGATGGGACAACTCTCTCAAGATGTGAACATTGTCAATAGAACAGGAAAGTCACTGATGAATCAAAGGGAGATGGCTAAAATTTGCAGCAACAGGATAGGTGAAAACATAGAGATTCGAGGTACACCAACGAAGCGCTTCGAGCCTTTATTTACCCTCACATATTTAATAGCTAAAAGTAATTTCTAGACGTTTGGTGAATACGCGATCAGCATATAACTCTACACACATCAAAGTGAGTATTAATTGTTTGGGAGACGAACCAGAATGTGTCTAAAGACCGGTTGGCTTTTAAAAGTTTTGCATCATATGCGCATGCGCAGTTAAAGTCAATGTCGATGTTTCACGTCGAATAACATATCATGTGGTAAGAGCATTCGTGTCACTTATGGGAATACGCCATTCTCGAGTAAAAAGACGATGAAAATTTAGAGAAAAGTGAGTCAAGCGAAGAGTGAAAATGAAACTCCGGTTTATAAGATGAAACTATGATATATAATGAGTTTGATTAAATGCTGTGAAGAGCCAAAACATGCAAATTTTGCCCTCGCACTTATGGGCATGCCTATATAATGCACTTTCTAATTGGTTCAGACAAATTGAATTTGGATTCGTCTCCCCAACAATGTTTCATCTTAAATGTATGTACTCGAATGGGCTTTGCAGTCGTAAAACTTTATGCTTGCAATATTACAATACAAAGTTTCAACAATAGTTGAATTCGGATAATACCAAAAATAATGAAAGCCTCACATGGGAAGATTTGGGATATTACCAAAAAATTCTAAAACGGGAGAAAGATAGAGAAAGATACCTTTCGCACCCATGCACTGTAGCCTCCTCCTAATTCGTCTTTTGAAAGAATATTTTTGGTTTTTTCACCCGTGAATTGTTCCGGTTGTACATTAGATGTGCTCCATTGCTTGATCATTTCATCGCACTCTTTGAGTTTGGCAATTGCTTCGATATCAAAAGGGTTTGCATTGATTGCGTTCTGGGCTTGTAGTCGGTTCGCAATAACGGAGCTTATGTTGACAGGCTAAAATATGACGTACATAAAATATTAAACTATTATTTGGATGGAGAACTCTAGAAAGCTATGCTTCAGAAAAGCGGGCAGCTCTTATGCTCTTTTAGGATAATTTATTTTTGTACATTATCGTACGTAAAATAGTTTACTGCTACAATTCTTGTCAAAAATAGTTGCAACGCTTTCCCATCACGGCATGCAAAAAAACTGCCGATTCTAAAACTTCGACCCCCTTCCTCCGTACAATGTTGATTTATTTTCTCAATACCTTCATACAGCTTTCGGTGAAAAATTTCTACCTTCAGCATTAAAACAGCCAAATTGAACAACGTTGCAATTGGAGGTAGGGGGGATTTTTTAAGTTTATTTAATAAATTTAAGAAAATTTAAGTTTTGCGCAAGTGTCTGCCAAAGGTGAAATAGTCAACTACAGGCTGGTTTTACCGAATGTCTCATACAGTGATAAGGGCTAAATGAATAGAATTAAACTCTTTATTGAGAATCATCTGAAAAATTTACTTCCAAAAGCACTGAATTTTAAAGGTAAACTTTTATCCCTGCGAAAAAGGAATGTTTGAACACGAGGGCAAACTGAGGAAATGACAGTCAAAACGATGCTTCAAAAATGAATGTTGGTTTGGATAAAACATCTGATCCTTTTACTTGCACATTGGAGCAAAATTAAACAACATTAATATAACTCTGCTTTCGAGATGAATTAACTTAATTAAATGAGATGGCAGACTGTTGATAACTACCTTTAGTAGTACACAAATAAAGAAAGGAATTAAAAACACGTGATATCGGTAGAAGCAGCATGGACAGCTGCAGTCCTTGCTTCTTTGAACAGAAAACAAGTGTAGTAGTTTCCCTGGTAGAAATACATAACTTTATCGGTATATTGGAATGTTCAGACACTAAATGCTCTCTTTTCGAGGCGAATCAGTTAGTTTTTCACGTGGCGCCCTTCGAAAGACTCCTAGTAATTCTGATGAGGTATTCTTAGAGTCCATGAATAATCTATTCGAGACATCTGGAAAAGTCCCTCTTTATTGAAGCGGCTTTTGACTATACTGAGCTTATCTCCACAAGCGTGGTCTGGGTTCAAGAAGCTATACAGTGAATATGGATGCGATGAATCTAAAAATTCAGAGGATTTTGACGGAGGTCAACTCGAATCTTTTTAACCTTAATTTAAGCATTTTGAAGAAATTTACAAGCAAAATCGCAGTCTAATCAATATAATTAAATACTTAAAAGATTGGCGGACCATTCACGGCCTAATCTAGTTTTAAATAAAAATGAAACAAAGCAGAAATCCTACTACGAGTTTGACAAAAGGTCTGACGAGAAGCTAATGTCTCTATGGACAAAAAAAAAATGAAAGCATTGCCTTTACTTATGTCTGCTTCACAAACTTTCATTCTTGGTAGCTTCATTGGCTAAGGAAATTAAGGAAATTAAACATCATTTTACAGGATTGTAGATGGGGGCATGTAGGGTTACTGGCCCTCCAAGCACGAAACTTCTTAGAAAGTTTTGAGATACTCAGTCAAAATTTTGTTTTGATCTTCAGTCCGATAGCCCCTATCCCCCTAGAATGAAATTTCTCCTACTTTGTCCCTGTAGCCAAATGAACCATTTTCCACTTGAACGTATCATGATAACGTCAATTCTATATGTTCAACTGAATCACACCTTTTCATCTTCAAGATGCTTATGTAAGGCACGAAATTCAATTAATGAATTGTCAAGTTTTTTCAAACACCATTCTCTCATCTCCATTCTCTTCTAACGACCCCCCCCCCCCTTATTCTTCAATTCCTCTCCCTTAAGTTCATTTCGTCAAATCTATTATCGTGAACAAAACAATTGAAAATAACATTGGGCAAACTATTTACCTTATTTGGTCTTTCGAAAACAGGGGCATTTGGCAAACCTTCTGATGCGTTTTCTTTGGTCCTGTGCTGCAGCCCGGATGAAACCGGGAAAGCTGCCTGGATTTCTTTGGGAAGAGTCGGATTCATTCCGATATTACCAACGACCTGCCGAATCATTCCAGCTTGGATGGCTTGTGCTGGGTTCTAATGAAAGAGGTAGAAGCTAAAAAACTCAGAATTCCATACATTAAAGCAAAAATTAAACGTCTTTTATGAAGATCACCATTATCAAGTATGTTGGTTAGTGCTCAATGTCCTATATGTCGAACCTGCAGATTCCTAAATGCGTAGAGCAGAACGCAGCTCAGTGGCTACTTCAAGTTTAATTCGATCATCAGGCAACAAGAAAAATAGAGCTAATGAGATCGCCAGTGATTTGTTGCCTGATCATAATTAAGAAGGGTGAAAATTGGTGCAGAAATTTTGAGCGTCCTTTTCTAGATAACAAAGCATAAACATGCAGTCTTATAGACGCAGCGGACTGGAGTGGTATATGAAAACCTTAGAGTTATGGCTATATTGAATATAATACAAGAACCAATACATAGGGGAACTAGTGAAATAAACATGAAAAAGTACAAACATCGACCATCACAATACGGCAAAAGAAACCTCTCTACTCAACTCTAAACGAATTACGATAAACGAAAACTTTTGCTGGTAATACGATACCCTATTTTAAATTTGTGCACACGTAAGAATGCTACATATGACAGATAACATTTTCGAAAAATCAGGTAAAAGTAGAAATTCGCGAACAAACTGCCCACTTTAGCCGAAGTCATATGCTTAGGAAAAAGCAAGGGACGACTTTGTGACATTATGGGTAAGGATCTACCAAGTAAGGTCTATTAAGAGACAATCTTTACAACTTTTTTATCTGGTTGGATAGCAAAATTTAATACAAGTTGAGATATAAATGCAGCCAAATTCAATGTTACATCTCCACAAAATCTTTATATGAACTGTTTCATTTTGACAAAGGATCAAATAAAAATCTATGCTTGGAAACAATGCAAAGGGTATACTTATTAAAAATAGGTAGGGTATACTTATTAAAACAGATTCCTTTGAAGAGTAGGTAAAGTATTTGAATATTACAGCAAACAGAACATTGCAAATTGAATATTAAATAAAAAATATATATATAAACTGATACCTGAAGCATTAGATCCTTTAATGAGTATTTATTATCTAGCTTGAATATGTTATCTAATGCATAAAAATCACATAAACTTTGTAGTTAGTTACCTGTCACCAAGAAAAGCAGCAATAATTGTTGTCCTTTCTTTTCACACAAATCATTATCCCATTGTAGAGAACTGAGAACCTGTATTTTATATTGCGCCTATAAATGAAAACTTTGACACATGCAAGCTGAGTAAAAATTCTATGAAATTTGCTCAATATCTGGTGACCAATGAACAGTATATCAGACCTGGAAACTTCCGACATTTTCAATACTGTGATTGATTAATTGCGGAAACAACGGGAAAACAGGGACGGATTTACCAGGGGGGCTTGAGGTTGCCAATTTTTTTGTGTCTATCACCATCACCATCTTTTTGTGTCTTCCGGTAGATTTTGCTTTGATTCGGTAAACAATTTTTTGTACTCAGTCATAGCAAAATGATGCAAAAAAATCACTTTATTGATTTTCTTATCAATATTTACTTAAAATTGAAGATGAATTTTAAAAATGGGCGTTTCCATCAGTTTTCAGTCACCTGAAGGGTGTGGCAACAAAATCTAATCATTATTTAACACCCCCTAATCCTTGCCGCTTTAATCCGTCCCTGTGGAACTGTGATTTGTTGCTGCTATTTTTGAGTAGCCGTAACGATGCTCGAGCAACATGATTCTACTTTGGAAACTTACGCAATTAAAAATTTGCTGATCATTGGTTTTAAGCACGATTTTAATTAATTCAATCTTTCCACTGTTCTGCATTTGAATTCTTTCATGAAGCCTCTAGGTGTTGAATTTCATCTATCTTAATCAAATATAAAAAAATTAACACTGGAACAAAAAAAATATTGAAAACTCTCTATCGTTACTGCCATTTTGAGTTTGTGGAAATTTATGTCAATGAAACTAGAAGTGGCGTAAATTTCCAGGTCTGATTTCTATGTAAACCCATTTCGGTCAAAACACGAAAATGAATAAAGGAGCAATTTGACAGTTTAATAATACATTTGTCACCAGATAAGAGCAAATTTGATAGAAACTACATGCAATGCATATATCAAAGTTTCCATCTATGATTAAAGAAGTTATGAATTTAGTCACAAAAGACAGTGTCAGAAAAAAATGATAATCACTAATTTAAACAAAGTGTCAGAAGCTTTGTAAAAAATGATGCTGCATGAAAATTTTTGAAGTCAGCTTATAATTTTTTCCTAGACATAAATTACAGACAACATAATAGAAATTTCATTTCCCTAACAATCTCAATAGGAGAAATGCAAAAGAGTTCTTCAACATCAGCTGACACTATTTAGATGGTGGAATTCAGAAAACCTTAGTGAAAAGAAAATTGGTGTCATTCCACCACCAGATTTTTATTTGCAAGATATTAAGTAAAAACATACATAAACTTACCATTGGTATCACAGGAGCAGCATTTATAATTGGTAAAGGTGGAGGTGGTGGCAGTTTATAAGGATGATGCAAAACCAATG
Source organism: Rhopilema esculentum (assembly GCF_013076305.1). Next base: position 6,265,510 of record NW_027019328.1, read on the forward strand.
GCTCTTTTTGGCAGGTTTCCTTTGACCCAGTCTTTCTTGGTTCTATTTCCTCTTCAGCTGTTTCTTTACTTAGCTTTTTACATAACTCTGTTAACTCTTTTAAACCCTTTCTTTCAACAGGTTCCCATTTTCCAAACAAGTCTGTTTTGTTCTCTGAAGCACTTTGAGGCTTTGAATCTTTTCCAGTAGATGATGTAATCTTTATCTCAATTTTCTTAGTGCTAATTAGATTGCTAACAACATTACTTTTGCTATATTTTAATGAATCATCTTCTTGTATTTTTTCTTTGCTAATATAAAGTTTCTCCCTTGTTTCAACTTTTGTTTCATTGATTGGGTCATGAACTCCTTGTTTTTCATATTTATCAGATTCAGTGTTAGATTTAATTATAGAAAATGACTTTCTTTTATCTTTATATCTTTTCTCTGAATGATCTTTTTCCTTTGAACTTGATTTTGAACTTCTCTTGTGGTTTGATTTGTGCTTTTTCTTCTGCTTTCTTGAATGTGGTGATAAAGATGAAGATCTTCTGTATTCTTCCTTCTTATATTTGTGCTTTTTGTGTTTAGATTTGTGTTTCTTTGAATATTCTCTATGTGGTGATCTCTCAGGTGATGGAGAACTTGACCAATTGGATGAGCTACTGCTTGATCTTACTGAAGATCTCCTCTGATCTTTATATTTGTTATACTTTGATCTATATTTAGAATCAGATGATGAGCTTGAATAACTTCTTTTCCTGGAAGACGATCTTGACTTTCTTTCAGAGCTCCCCATAGTAAGGTATAATTCTCTAGCACTGAAAAAATGGATATAAGTATATGTTTAAAATAATGACAAAACTAATACCTTCAAACTTATCACTGTTGTGATTTTCTCGCAAAGACAATGTTACAGTAATAAAAAGTGAATAACTTGTTGAACAACTTTAATTTGAAAAATCTATGTTATTAGCAAAAAAGTCAGTCAGATGTAACAGTGAAACGAAAAAAAGAAAATGAGGTGCATGGAAGCAGAAAAAGAATTGCAATTATGATGATTTTTCATGTGTCTCAAATCTTGGGAAACACATTTTTGCAGATTTCTGGGTCACTGACATAATGTGTTTAAAATTATGTATAGAAAATGTTTCAAATTAAGATAAGATTCCTTTAATTTTCAAATCATTTCGACTTTTTGTACTAAATGTGCCTTGTCCAACCATTTGGTGAATTGTTCTAAAGTTCTTTTTGCAATTTGGTTATCTCTTTGTTCTTTTTGTAAGCTATCATGAAGTTGTTTTCTAATCATGACATCTCTTAGTCAGGCCTTGAAAAAAGATTTTTCTTCCTGGCAGCAAAATAAAAAATTCAAGATTTTCCACGAAGCTTTGACAAAGTTTCCATCCACTGAAAGTGATATTTTATGTTGCTTGAATTGTTTAAAAATTTGTCCTAAAAATAAACTTTCATACTAAAAGAGGACTTATTGTTTAAAAAGAACAAATCTTTAATAACTTTGATTAAATTTCATATCAGTACTAGCAAACTAGATACTTTATAAGTATTGATGCATCCTACATCTTGTTCTGGGTTTCATGGCTGCTGCTCATTTTTATCATCAAAGCTTGAAGTTCATACAACATATAAGAATATTATTTTATTTTTCAAATGGTTAAAATTAATGCTTTAAATCAGGGATGGTGCTAGAGGCAAAGATGTAAGACCAAAACGCTTACATTCTATTAAGCTAGCGATGAAAAATGTATGCGAATGTCAGTAGAAAAGTATGAATAATAAAGGACACATCCACACAGGGCTTGGGGCATGTTCACCTTCAAAACAATTGACATAAACAATTGGCTGTATTTAAGTATTTACTTATCTAGAATGAAAAAGAAATGAACTTTGTTTTAGCATGCTAGAATTAAACTAGTAGCTGAAAATCATGCCCGGAGATTTGGTATAACAGACGCTGATAATACCAGATGATTGTATTTTGAAAGCTAATCTTAATTTTTTGTTTTACTAGTACAGAACAAAAAATTAACAGTATATATGTGTGTATATCAGAAGAAAACAGCGTTCCGTAGAAATAACATTGAATTAAATGTTCGTAATAAAATGGAGATTTCACGCTAAAAATTTCCTAGCAAACAGCAACAATTTCCTGCAATAAATTGGTCTTAAAAATTTCCTGGCAGCGTCGCTGCCGGCACTGCTGGAAATGTTCCAACCCTGCTCTTAGTCTGTAGCCATGTGAGGCATTACATAACTAAGACTTCTGCTTGCAGACCTCAACATCCAAATCTTCAAACTGAATCATTTTTCAGGATTATCTATTTTGGAACAGACTGCGAGTAAATTGTAGTTAACTGCTCAAACCATTACAGGTAGTAAGTGCAGTGGAATCTCTAACAGCAGCCACTTTTGGCAACCAAGCTTATTGGCTGTTCCAGCCGTTTTGTACTGCATTGATGCAAAAGCGGAGGCGCATTACTTTGTCAATCGTAATTCAAATGTCAGACATAAGGTATTTTCATTGCCTTCTGATTCAAATTGAATCTTTTGGGCAGTTTTGGCCATGGAATTAGTTTCTCATTTCTCATACCGTGATGTCACTAAACTTTTGTCCAAGTACCTCTGCTCTATGTCAGGGCCTATTCAGGGGCGGACACTTAATCAAATATTGGGGGGGGGGCAAGCCTATTGTTTTAATAAGATGACATCACATTTCCCATTGTTTTAGAGCACAAGACCATTGTCCTCTAAAGTATTAGGGGGGCGGTTACCCCCCTCGCCCCCCCCCCAAGTATCCGCCACTGGGCTTATTGTTATCCTAACATAAAACAAAGCAACATGTCTGCCATGGTATAAGCTTTCCATTTCTCATACCATGGCCAGTCAAACCCTGGCCTCTCAACATTACGCTGATATTTATAACTTAATCGGGTTTTGGAATTGAGTACCATGGGGATTTTTCTAATATTTTCTCCATTTTCCAACATTTTTTCAAGAGGGTTACCTCACAATTACTGACCTTGCCTCTATCTATTTCAAAGTAAATTTTCAGTCTCTACCTCTTCCAAATTAAGCAAGACACAAAATAAACAGCTATATTGTTAGAACTGGAGATCAACCTATGAACTGAAGATCTACATTGGTCAACCTATGTAGCTGGCTGAGAAACACCTGACAACATACTGAGGAAATTCCCCCCCCCCCCCCCAAAGAGACTGTCTCTTTCGCGAGTAGATTTTGATAGAAATTGAGAATCACTGGAGTTTGCGCTTTCTCCAGCAACACCTAGATTAAGGTTGTTTTACTTCACAGCTGTTACGCCGCAGAAGTCAATTCTAGTTAGGCCGCATTCATGCCTCCCTGTGATTAGTTACAATTTTTTTTAAAACTCTAAATGATATTGCAAAAAAATCTACACCCTTGAATTATTCATTGAATTCTGAATTCTAAAGTGCAGTATTCATGATTAAGAATATTTCTTTTGCGTTGTAATAAAGTTTTGAAGTTGAGTCTGCAATTCTCAGAATGGTTGACAACAGAACTTGGTACGAGTTAGGTGTACTGAATTAGCTTCAAGACATCACTTATCATGTTTCTAGAAACAAAGTATAACAAAATAGCACAATTCAGACATAGTGTATTTTTATCTCGGAAGAATACTGTTTTGTAGCTTCATTATCTCAATAAACTAGATTTTGTTTCCAAAGCGCTATATGAATGTTCAGGTAAACAAACCCTCTGCACAGGCGTGGGGGCCGATCGGCTGGAAAACGTGGTTTGAAAATGGAGATGTCTGCAGTAGTCACCGGTGGAAAAATAATTGGCGCTCCTGTCAGACAGGGCTTATGAAGATAAAACTGCTAGAAATAAACTTTTGAATAGTTTTTACAAAACCTTATCAGAGGCCATAAAGAATAGTCTCAGGTCTTCGTCACACGCTTACGCTACAAAGTTTTAAATGTGATTTTCAGTAACTTCCTAGAAGTTGCTCGTCTATGGCCAGAGGTTTTCGTATAGCCTCATTACCAACCCAATTAATGGAGAAATATTGGTATAGTATCTTTTTTCGTCTAGGAGCACCAGAGAAAATTGTAAGCTCTGCTCTTGGCCTAAATCGCGGCTTTTATTGAAAATTCACAAAAGTTGGAGTTAAACTAAATTTTCTCCAGGATTAAGTGAAACAAATATTGGGATAAATTTTAGATAGATAAGTAGCTTAAAGATTGCTCTATTCGAATATAATAATACCTCAAAATTTGCGAATAAAATTTGCCCTAGAAATTATTTGCAAAATCGTCGAATTATTTCAAATGCAGTTTTCCGGTCTGTTGTCCCGCGAAATTCGGAAGAATCCACTTCCATCTAAACAATACTGCGTAACAGCTGTGAGCATCTAAAGGCAAAATATCTGGCTGTGAAAATGGTACGTAAGTAATATATTTTTCAAAAAAGGGCACTTTTAAACTTTTTCTAATCAGGGGGCGCTGTGGCATGCCTCTGTGTGGTCCCGGCCCCTAAAATCTTTTGGCAAAAGCTATTCCAAACCTTCCGAAAAGATATTGTTGCCAACATACTAAATCAGAACACATAAGCCTTAACCCTGTTAATTAGTTTCACGACCTTGAAAGTGAGCCATCTTATGTCTCAATTTCAGCAGGCTAATTTTTCTACTCCCAGCTCCAGCTGCAAAGGCCGAGCCTGGCCAGACGTTTAAACAAAATGATTAGAAAAATTGGAGGCCAAAATGTACAAACTTATGTTTAAGACAATAGCTTTTAAAAATAGACTTGAGCAGTTATTCAACTGACGAAAAGTGCAATATATGATAAAATTCAATAGCTTACCTAGAAATAACAGGAACTTCCACTTTCATCGAACTTTCTTCCTAACCGCCATTTTGGTAGTGAAATAGATTGAGCCTCGTTTTGATGGTGAGATAGTACCACAGAATAGGAATTAGTCCCCTTCTGCCTAATTCCTATTCTGTGATAGTACGTAGATAGCTTTTAAATCAATAACACTGATCAAGAACGATCATGTCAACGGCGTGCACAGCAAAATTAAGCGTTATTTAGTTGATATTTCTGTTTTTCTCAGCTGCTAATAACAAAGTTGAAGCTATTAAGACTTTTAATAAGGACCTAGAAGTACCGCAGCTTTGGTTTTGCCAATTGATTTATAGACGTTTGAAGGCTTTGGCTCTGTGCTCTAACCCCGGTGTGTCATCTCACACTATCAAGTGTAAACACCCGTGTCTGAGGGTCTAGAAAACTGACTCTTCCTTATCTATGATATTTGATTCCAATTTGACTCCCCTTTCTTTGAAACCAAAGAAAATTTATACCCTTTTTCCTGAAATCAAGTTGTTGAAATGAGGCCAAACAAAGAAAAATTAGAAACCATATTAAGATTCCCATATCATACACCCTCTTTTATCATCTATGTTCTGACGTTTTAAACTCTGAAGAGTGTCAGACAAAAAGCTTTAGTTTACTAAATGTTTGCTTTTTTCAAAGCCACTTACACCCTTTTTTCTATTTTCTATGTCCTAGATGTAATACAAAATTGAACCCCTTTCTCAGAGATATTAAAAACACGGGTGCTTACACTTGACAATAAGAGTGGACCCGCCGAGACTCTAATTGTGATAAGAGGTGAAATTTTCAGTTTAAAGGTCAATGATAGAGCACCCTCCATAAATCTTTGGTTTGATTAAATCACACATATAAAAGGCATAATAGTCAGCCAATCTTCAAGACCAGACTAATAAATAAGATTAAGGAATGATAAAACGTTTGTCTAAAAATGTATTTGATATCTTTTCTGTAAGCAACTTGAACTTAGTGCGTTAAATGACAAAAATGAATCAAGGTCTGCTGTATTTTGCAGTGAATTTAGCTGATTCAAGGTGAGGCTATAGAAATTTTTTTGGAGGCCTGATCATTAGCTACCACGAATTCGTTTTAAGAGCAGGCCTGTAACTGTCAATGCGTGATCAGTTGTAATTGTGTGATTGCGTGATCAGTTGACCTCAGATTTCGACACAGTCAAAAGCTGCAGTACAGATAGTACACATAGTGTTTAAAGGCTCTTGCGCAACCGCCAAGCTTAGCAAAAGCTGTCTTGAGAAATTGACTATGTTTCATACGGTAGATTTTCATGCAAATTAGGCCGTTTTTGAAAATATAGTTGCAAAGTATGCAGGTTGCGCAAGAGCCGTTGAACTTATATTTTATAGCATTGCTGTTGAAGCATTTGTTCAGTTCAGTTCGAATCCAGAACAAAACTACGTCATGTCTGTTACTGTTACTGAAAGCAAGTTGTGATTTTTGTTGCTTGTATTAATTCTTAACAGTGATATAAAAGAAGATGATTGTTTTGCTGAAAAGTAAGAATTTAATTAAAAGAGCAGAAGTTAATCTTTCATCAGTGTATAAAAGGAATCAAGGAGCTTGAAAATCTTTCTTGAAACAACACCAAAACTTGGCAATGACATTTGGCACACTTGGCAAGTGCTCTGTACTTTGGAGCTTTCTGTTAAAACTTTGTAAGTATTGCTAGTTTGCAAGCATTACTAGTTTGTGATGCATCGATGTGAAAAAGCTTTTCCTGTTTCGGTGTTAACTACTGGCTGTCGATCTATGTGAAGCGTGCATAAACATAAGCATCCGAGAGAAACATGAAAGTCAAGCATTTAAACTGTTAGAATGTTAACAGAATGGTAAGAATTTTTTCGAAAATGTTAAGCATTTAACACATTAAAAGTCAATGTATTACCACGAAGCCTATGAGTTACAAACTACAACTAGAACTAAAACATTGTTAAAAAGCCTCTTATTGTGCAAAAACTCCTAATACTATTTACAAGTGATCTAAACGTTTTTAAAATGCTGCACAAGATCTTTTCCAATACGTGACAGTAATTGACAGAGCACAACATCTTCTTGAATACGTATTTGAGCTTGCTTTAATTTAAACAGTGGTGGGCCAATGTGGCAAAATGAGAGGGGGAAAGCAAATGGTAGAGACCTAGTCGAGTCTCCCCGAGAAATTTTGCTATACCTTAACGGAGTGTTGCTACGTGACTCTTTATGGAAACTAACTTGAAGTAAACCATGCTTTGGTTTTGCTTTGAATTATAAGTGATTTAGCCTTCCTCAAACGCCAAAACTTTGATGACTGAAAGAGGGCTGTTACGCCCTACTTCCCCGCCTCACTGTGCCAGTGTGTACGATAAAACACTGTGAAAACAAGCTCTTCTCGGAAATAGATCAAGCTCTTGTTATGCCATTCTTCTCAAGCATTCAAATGTTTTTCATTGAGCTTTTAAATGCATTTTAATTCAATTAGAACACCGAGTTTCACATGAGAGAGATAGAACAAATTAATATACATTATAACACAAAGGCTAAGCCCTAACTACATCAGGTCACAATATTTACAGAGAATTAATTCACTCCGTCAAATGCAAGGCACGCAAAATCAAAGTCTGAAATGTATGGTAATTCCGTTTGTGAATTTCAATCGAACATACCAAAAAAGAGAATTCTTCAAGATTCTCTCTTGATGAATATCTATACCATAATAACAAATAGAGATTAGAGAAGGTAGCTGTTTGGCCAGAATATCTCTAAAATTTCTCTCTAAAATTTCTAAAAAGAGATTCTTGCTGTGTTATCTTTTCAAGCATGATATGCGTTTGGTATTAGATATGCGTAGTGATAGCATCGGTTTTCATCGAATTCAAATGTGCTGCGATTAGGACTTTTGCATTGCACTAATGTCACAATAGAGAACATCAACATCACTCAAAACTTAAAGCTATTTTGGATTTATCGAAAAAAGAGGCCAATATTTTCCAGGTCAATTTTTGTAGCCTTCTGTCAGCTGGTTAGAATATTAATGACGCCTTTATAACCCCCCCGATAATGGCGATAGAACATTTAAAAGTACAAAGAATGACGTAAGCAGACACACGTCTTAAGGCCTAAACAGATTCTTCAACAACCTCAATACTTTTGTTGCTATTACCGTTTCTGCTCTTTAAAAGAAACCAATCAGCTCGGAGCTGCTGAACCTTTGCCATCCATTTGCCATGGAATGTCTCGTATTCATCAATAAGATTCTCTAACTCGGGCATATTCGTGACTTCTTGATACTTTCTTGATTGTATTATAGGATTTTCATCATTTTCTTCTCTAGCCTTTCTTGCTGTTGCATGGAATATCCCGTATTTACCTTTTAGAGAGAAATTTTGTACAGTTAATAACAAAAGGGTCAGACTTTGAAAAAATTGTATTATCTTTAGTTATCAACTTCCTTTGCTACAGCCATGGAAATAACTTATAATTTCCAAAGGATTCAGAAAGTTCTTTTGGCGATTTAAGAAGTAGTTTCTCTACTTCATCCAGTTTGATGACGTGTGCTATTGATTACAAGACGGTAGAACTACAAAATAGCATTGATTTGAAAGGTGATGGTGGGTTCTTCAAATTTAGAGACAGTTTGCACGCTGTATTTAAAAATTTGTCATTTCCATTTCAAAGTATCTGATGATAGTTTTTCTAGGTTGACTCAAAATGATACTCAAAAAATTATGAACTATAATTATATGCAACTTAATAATGTTTGGAAATACATAATATTTTGAAATATGTATATAAAGAAAAACACTCTATCTGCTTTATGCAGCTGATGGAGCAGACTACAAAAGGAGTCCTTGTTTATTGCTATTATGAGTTTATTGCTTAGGGTTTTAAGGTTTCAAGAATTCACGTGCAGTGTTTTATAGTCTTAACATATCTCTTAAAGAACCACCAAAGCTAGAATGAAAACAGGTTGCTTCCAAATATCGTATGGTACAATTATAGAGTAAGATTAAGCTGAGATCAGATATCAACTTCAAATCAAATAAGAAAAATGAAATTCCAGGGGAATTATCTCTATTGTTCCCTACAGTGCCCCGCATTCATCTACCGATAGTGAAAGGGCAGAGAGAAGATGAAAGTTTGTAGCAAGGGGGTGCATTACAGATTTTTCATTCGAGGAGGCCATTGAAAGTTGAATAGAATGACAAAATTACATTAACAAAGAACTTGATGACAGAACCTTTAATTAATGACAGTACTTATGATATCTTCCTTCGTAGACGTCATAAAGAAAATAACACAGACTGGGAATTCTCTTTATATTTCAATTTGTCGTTTTTATGCCAATATTTTGGGGCCAAAATTTCACCCTGCTACAGAACTTGGGGTCTATCATTTTTCAAAGTTGGTTTACAAATCAATACCCTGGGTCTGTAAACCACAAAAATATTTGCAAAGAAAATTTCATAACCACTGAAAACAATTATTTTTGAGGCCTCATATCATAGACATTGAAGCGAAAGGTGTCACTTCTCTATTAGAAGATAATAGAACATAGAAAGATCATTACCAACTGAAACCTGAGGTCCTTACCTGTAGGACTATTTCGAACAAAAAACTCCCATATGATTCCTCCAACGACAAATATTCCCAGGCATCCCGTTTGCACGTACACAACAAGTTTAAACTTATTTTCTTCATAGAATAATTTCTCTGCAGCCAGTACTTCTACCCTAGTTTCGTCAGTTGGATTCTGAAAAACAAAATTGTCTATTATGTTTCAAAAAATTTTCTATTAAGAAGCTAAGTAGTCAAAGCCATTGTTTTTTTCAGCTAACAATTTTTAATTCTCACTAGCCGTTATTTAAAGCGCTCGCAAACCACAGGTATGCAATTCAACTCCTAGACATATGTGTGTTATGCTTTTTTGCCATGTGAAGTATTAAAAAACTCCTAGACATCTGTGCTATGCTTTTTGCCATGTAAAGCATGAAAAAGCTGTGGAGCTTTTCATTTTCTTATATAAACCTATGCACAATCAAATTCTTAGCATTCCACTTACAACGAATATAAAAAAATATGATAGTTTATCACCTTAACAGGCTTGAGAACATTAGAAATCACTTCAAACATCTTCCTTGGATAGTGGTGGACATATTTTCGAAAACATTTTTCCACGTTCGGTGAATTAGATCGGATTGCTGTTCCATACGTGATCGAGTACGGAATTTCCCGTTCGATTCGCAGCTTGGTTTCCTGGAACTTATGCCGTATGGCAGACAGTATAAAGTTGTCTATTATTGCTCCATCTAACTTGTTGTTTTCCAAATCATCAAACAAGGAATGGTGATTTTCGTATGCTAAATGGAAAAATGAAATTGTTGTTCATAAAATGGTTGAGAGACATTAAGATTTAATGATACTGGATTAATGTTTTTTTTATCTTTGTCTTTTTTAGTTTGTCCACGTTTAAAAAACTTATCACATTAGATTTTTTGATGTTGCTACAATACCTAAAATAAAACATTACGATATAATATGCTCCTTTGGTTCAACCGAGGATCGTAAAAGATGATGGAAAAGAAAGCCTGTAGTCTAAGCTATGTTTGAATATTCTGTTTGCTTTATGATGCAATCTGGAAATCAGTTTTAGATTGTGAACTCAAAATAAATCAAACGATTTCCAAGTAACTTTACAAATTGACTGAAATTTCTAAACTCAGTTGAGAAGATTGTTGTTACAACTTTATGATAAAGATTGCATGTAATTGATAAAACTACAAGTTATCTCTGAAGAAAAGTTCTAGTTTCTAACATTGCATGTCTGCATTTAATCCAACGCCAACTTGAAACTCTTTGCTACCACTCACTGCACCAATCTTCAAAGCAATACAAAAATAAATTGGAAAACGATATCCATAGATAATTAAAAATATGAAAGAGATTAAAGACCAAGAAAAATGCCCTTGGATGTGTCTATTGTTTAAGTTTACATTTTGCTTTGTTAAGATAGGTTCTAAATGTTATAAGTGGAAACAACCAACTGGGTATGCTTGAGTCATTGTATAAAACAGTACTGTAAGCACTATTGTTGAAGGGGCATGGTTACTGTGTATATTGACACGTGATGAATGACGTCAATAAGTATGCAAAAAGCACTATTCATATTTCTACCATTTGATGAAAGTACTAGCTTTCTTGAATTGTTTATCGTTTTCAAGTCTAACAATTAGACTTCTATGGAACAGTCAACGACAAATAAACTCAACCACAGAACGAAAAAACATTGTGCCATTTTTTTCATAGAACCATTTTGCTTTGCGAGCACCTTAATTGATTTGGGTTTACAAACTATCTTATCTTCTCTTGACTTTACAACCATTGTTCAAAGCAAAGTCATCACAAATCAGATATCAAATTTTAAAACGTTTTAATAGGTACAGTTTTATCGAATGTATTTCAATAAACTATAAATATTGGAACCTTTATATTGGAACCATCGTTGTCAAACTCCGTTCAAAATGCAAAAGGTGCTATTTGTAAATCTTTTCCCATGCAAAGATATTATTTGAAAAAGTAGGCCTTGCTTAGCCAAGCCACTGCAACTTCTCTTCCAATTGATAAATAAATAATAACATGTTTCTTGCTTTTGCTTTTAAAAAAGTATTATCAAAGATGTCACAAAGTTTATCGACATTCTAAGACAAAGCATTTCTTACCCGTGCACCTGGCAAATTGAAAACTGGTGTAGCACTAACGGAGAGAGCCGCGGTAACCAATCCGGTGAACAAGGATATCAATATTATGCCACACAAAATCCACAGAATACAGAAGATACGAGCCATGATTGACTTTGGAGATCGATCCCCATACCTGTCAAAATAATTAGGCCCCATTATAATTTACTTTCTAAGGGGACTGACCATAAACAGATACATATGAATATAAGTATGAGCGGTCTGTGCTCAAAGAGAATATGTGAGTAAATTCAAGGGAAATGGGAATTCCTTATAAATTTTTAGCTTATGAAGGAAGATCTACATTCAAAGATGTTGTGATAGAGAGATATCAGCGATTGCATGCAAGGGCCAGTCGAGGAAAAGCTGTAAATTCAAATTTTTATGATATTTGGTAAGATACCAATAGTGCACATAGAAAGAAGGAAATCACTTAAACGTGCTGCACAGAAGGCTAAAATTGTTTGCGTTTAAAACTGACTTAAGTTACTTTTAATACAAGGTAAATTTTGTAAATTCTTTCAAAGTTTGACGCAGAACATTATTATACCATGTTAGGTTTTTGTTTTCTTGATGGTTGGAAACACGCAGTGCATTTTTGCTTTTCCAACAGCGAACCATCTGTCACAGCTTAGCATTATCAAATGTAGCTGCGTCAGGTGTAATTTAGGGTTTGAATTATAATCATCTTGGGCCCCAAGTTGAGAAATTTTAAGCAATATAAGTGTATTTGCAAGTTACAAATAATGCAACGAGAGCTTCTCATTCTGGAACTGATTAGAGGCAAACTGCAATACCATGGTAATTATTTGCCTTCCAAGATCCTAGGACAATACAAAGCACTCGGGAAGATCCTCGGGACGGAACTCGGGACGGCCCGCAAGGGCCAATACCCACCAATTATATTCAAATAGTATATTGTTTTATCAATATCCTTCATTGTTTACTAGGTCAAAAGAATGAATCTCCTCTCTTTAGTCAAAAATGTGCCATCCAGATGAATTTTTTAGTCTTTGGCAAGGGTGTTTGTCATTTATAATTCATTTTTGGCAAAGGCTCAAATTAATAGCGCAATTTTAAGACAGGTATTCACTGGTAAACATTTCACATGTACCAAACAAACAAACGTTTGATGCAATGATTTTATTTTAAGGAAATCACTTTCTTTTTGAAACTTACCCGACAGTTGTCATAGTAACAAATGCCCACCAAAATCCTTCCCAGGCACCAACGAAGAATGAAGGAGGGAATTCTCCAGGGTTCTTGTTGCGATCCTTTGAAGTAAAGAGAGTTCAATTGGTACATGAAACGACTGAATAGGGGAAGGTATTACTTGCAAATTGATTTATTTATCAGCACTTCATTTATCATCTTGAACAGTTATTGAGGTATTTGATTTCAGAGCACGTATCTCAAAACCGAATTTTCCAATTTTTGAAATGAAGGCCAAACAAAATTTCTGTATCGTCATTAACGAACATATCTTATGAACTTAGGTATTTATTTTTACTTTGCACATAACTGAAATAATTGCTGATTGGGCAGCATAATGCAGAAGCATAATGAGTTTGTTTGACATTCAGCTTTGTTCGAAAAAAGTTTGAAAGGTCAAATTCAGTCATCCCATTCTCCCTACATATCAATTTTGGTTTACTATAAAACGGGTTAGGGAAATAGGAAGTGCCTTTTGTGATTCTTTTATGATATTTTTTTAAAATATCAACATTGCTCTAGGGATAGGGGGGCGGAGGAAGGAAATGAAAAATATGAAATGAAACGCAAATTGCTACGTGTACTCTGGCAGGCATTGTAGCTTGGACAAAAATGAAACCAAAACCGGATTCAGAAATGGCTGACAGGTTAAGAAAAAAGAAGAGATACATTAAGTACCAATAATTTCGGTGGATTTATTTTCGGTGGAACAGGGCACAAAAAATTTATCCCACCAAATTTTTCTTACCGAAATTTTCAAGCGCTAGAAAAATTTTATTTTACACCAATGGAAATTCAAAAATAACAAAAAATTCCTTGTTATTGAGAATTCAACAGTGATTTTGTTTTTGTTGCTTACTAATTTTCTAAACTAGAATATATTTTAGCAACATAAGTGGACAAGAAACCATGATCTCTTCAATATCGTGAACACAATTTTTGTGCTAGCAGCGTTAAATGACATTGAACAGCAATTAAATGAAAAGTGAAAACTTGATACAGTACCAGGAACCAGATGATGAGGCCTGATAAAGATGCCGACACAGCAATGAACACCAACATTGGCCAAGAGTTCAGAATAGTCTTCAGCAATACATGTGTTCTGGTGTTCTTTGTCTCAAAGAGCTGCTCAGGGACAAGGAGAACCATTCTTGGAGCCTCAACCAGTGGAATAAAAGGGTTTTCTTTATACAAATTTGTATTTGGTCCGTCAAGCCCATAAAGTGGAAATGTAAAGTCAAGGTGTTTGTCTTCTTCGTACCGTTCTTCTGCTTGAGGTATGGATTTGTACCATTCACCAAACGTAACAGTGCTTTTGTTGCAACAGAATTTCAGAATATCGGACATAATTGCAGGGAGAATTCCGGATAGAATGAGGTACTTGGCTACAATAGGAAGTGATTACATCATTTTCACTCAATAAAATTTTGGATACTGTAAATTCTTCGACTGAAGACAAGCATTGTCAGGGGTGTAACCAACAAGAACGTGCAGCCAACGTATGGTAAGTTATTAATATACAGTATCGCGATTCTTCCAAATCCAAAGTGTTAAAAAAGGAGTGTGATTCAAGCAGCATATATTAATATAGATAAATTCGATGAAAGAAGTCTGTGTCACTAAATATTGTGCTATTCAATGAAATAAAAACTTGCACAGAATCTTCTTTTATGGCTTTTAACACAACAACTACAGAGACAAAATGTTGTGATATCAAATTTCCACTACCCGTGTAAGTTACCTTAACTAATAATGTAATTTCAAGGTGCTACCACATTCTAAAAACTATAACTTCTTACAGTTAACCATCCTAGAGGGAGTGCCTTAAAAACTTGCTTTATGCATTTTCTACATTTCCAATGGCAATTTTACGTAAATTTTTTTCGTAACTTAAAGGCCTGTCATTCAATTACAGTTGTTTATTTCGTTTTTCGCCATTAAAACATTTTCATATGGCTTTCGTCAGTGGGACAATGGGTCGGTCTTGATAGCTTAGCTCCCTGCTCTTCAATGCTCATAAATATTTTTTATGGGACACAGGCCAATTTAAATAAACGTTTACTCTGTCGATCAAATTCCTCACTTCGTTGATATATTGACAAACCCCCTCTATTATGGCTATTGATTCTTGGTGTGTGGCGAGGAGAGCATAAACTCCATTTTTTTCTATGTTATCTAGTAAAGGGAGTTGTTTCAAGGAACGTGCACACCAGTGTCAACATTCCTAACTTTTGCTTAGGCCATCTTTCGTCCAAAACAATAAGACATACGACAAAACCATACAACTTAATGTAATAGTGTACGTAAAGGCCAGCAATGATCATGGGTGATGCGTTAAGTAATGATAAGCTGTTTAATACGTTTAATTGAAAAACCGTTGCACACAGCGCCATTGAGAGACTTTTTGATCAGTTTGACCCAGATCTGTATACAGGGATACAGCATCGATCGTGTATGAATTATGGGAGCTACTCACAAAGATCCATAACGGTCATAACGATCAACAGTTGGAAATTCCGTTAGCAAAGGACTAACTTTTTAAATCAAGCTTTGCTGTGACATTTAAAGAGTGACCACGCCCATTCACTTTGGTAATCTCCCAGTTTTATCTTCTTTTTAGTAACACAATGTACCTCTTAAACCTTGCGCTACATCTTATTTCATTCTATCCTTCAAACAGTCACCTAAAGTCGTCTATTCTGATGCGAAGCTGAGTCTGACCCAGTCGATTTAAAATGTATCTCTCAAGGTATGCTCTTACCAAAGATTGGGTTTGAAGTCTCTGCGTAAAGCAATTAGTAAAGCAACAAGTTTTAGCAGATTTTCAGTTTTATCATAAATGTAATATGAAATTTTAAAGTATGGCGGAATACTTACAATGATCTCTTATGTCAATATACGGAGTGTAAACTTGAAAAGCAACAGACAGGTCCAATCCCAAGCGGCATTTCTCATCTAGGGAATACTTCGCGAATTTTTCGAAATGTTTCCTAAACACTGAACTGTTCATGCCATTGTTGCCAACTGCTACAAGATCGTGTTGAATTTTAAGTTCTCCTTCCTTACTGTCAAGCGACGCGTCCTTGTTCCATTTTACAATGTAAGCTAGGGTGTTTCCAAACACAGAGATGTGTATTAAACCATATATAAGCCAGTGCAGGTTCATTATAAGACCTAAAATCAAGCATGAAATTTGATATATTCATGAGCTAGAACAGCTGTGTGGTATTATGTAGAAAAAGCATTTAGAAGAATTTCACCAAGAATTTTTAACTAAAATAAATAAATATGATATAGAAAAGATAACCATTCACGTAAATTTAAAATATCTGAAAAAATCTAATTTGAGCTTTCCAGCTTGGTACCAAATATGAAAGATTTCGCTGATTCCTTATGCATTTGTTTGGAAACAAATTTGTACAAAGTATGACGTTGGCAAAGGGTTTAAAGAGACCTCTCCCAATCTCTCTATGGTACCACCTTACGGCCTGGGACCCACAATCAAAACTTAACTAAATTTTTATTCCAATTCTCTCATCCTCTTTGAAAAATGCTAAGACAAAGAAATTCAAAATACTCAGTAATAGAAAGTAAGGGTTATTTTATTATGACAACATAACAAAGAAGTAGAACGAAACACAAGCCGTTGTCCTAAAAAGAACCGTCGCATAAGTTGAGATCAATGACACTTTACAAAAGGTTAAAAGAATCATGTATCTCTTTTCTGTCATTTCTGCCCAGCTCTCAGGAAGAAACACCTCTTCCTGGTCGGCTAGAAACGGCGTCAAATATTTCACGTTGAAGGCCGGTTTGATAAACAATATACCATAATAATATCATTGTTTTATACCATTCAATTTCATTGTTTTGGTAGGAGATCTTTCAAACTCGGGTGAAAATCTTTCATAGAGCATACAGAAGGACATTATTCAATGATAGTTCACAGTTTTTGGCAATATTTTCTGATGATGATATATTTGCATCATTGGAATATAAAGTTACCTCTTTAAAAAATTGCATATTTCTGTTTCATGCATTTGACATCAAAATCTCTGATGGAAACCTCAAGAAAGTAGTCCCATGACCTTGTGGGACCCAAACCTTTTATTTCCCATTTGCTGAAAGTTTCATCGACATTTTCCTTAGTCCATTTAATTTTTATCTTGTAAGACACAAGTTCATTTGTCATTTTGATGTTAACAATCAGTAGCTCTTCTTTAAAATATTAATATATTTGACGATTTGACTTGTTCAACAAATTTGATACTTATTAATATGGAGAAACCTTTGGAGTTCTATCTGTTTCAAGGCTAGAATCAGTTGGAGTAATCTTCTTTAAACACAGTTTTGCAAGGGAAAGTGTTAAAAGCAGCCTAACTGAATTTCTAACATATCGAGAGATAATCGGAATAAAAGCTTTGCTGCTTAGGAAATTTCGATTGAAATAAATCCTTTCTAACATTAGAATTATGTCGTCAGGACAAGCGGAATAACAGCGAAAGTAGTCCAGATTACAAACGAGAAAATTAACAGATACGCTTCAGGGGGCAAGAAGCAGAACATCGTGAAAGAAAAAGTACATGTATAAAAAGATATGCTTCCCAGTTTTTTATCTCTTTCTTCCTAGTGTGGCTTTTTACGAAGAAGCCTGATTGTGTGATAAGAAAACTCAAGAATAAGAGCTGAATTGAACGCTTCTTGTTGATAGAGCACAAATGCAGCCGTACACATGTTCAAATTCAGAATATAGTACTATTATATAGCCACCTGAAATATTCAAAACAATTCTCGGTTATTGGTATATAGCTATTGGAATGCTACTTTATGCCTTTGGACATTGCTGGAAGAAGCCTGTTGTGTCATTTGCAGCCAGTTTGCACTGCCTGGCATGGCAATCATGGAGCAAATTATGATCTCAAGTTCAATACAAAAATTTCAAGATACCTTTCTGTTGAAATCTATCGTTCTGCAATATCTTTGTCCTTTTAAACGCCTTATCACTTTCTGTAAATAGATACAGACAACAGTTTGCAAGGCACTGTAGCCATTTGTCACGATCAAAATACCTTTTCTTTGACACTGTATTTGTTATACACGATAGACGCCGATCAGCTAAAAGAGACGGTTGCAGGTTGCACCTTTCAGCGTTAATGACTGCTTCATAGACATATTTACTTCCTCGTGCAGCTGTTTTGGAAGGCTTTTCAAATGATAATACAACGAAGTTTCCCTCAATTGTTGTACCAGCAATCTGTAGTATTTTCAGGCAAAGCATTATTGTCAAAAGCTCATAGGTACAAAGAACGATTAAACCAGAAAAAAGCCCTTGAAGAACTAAAAGGTGCCATATTCACTTTTGTTTCAGTTGTTTGTTTCCAAAAATTGAAATCTCTAAGGAAACTGAGTCAAGAATGCATGAATTTTCATGCTATGCTCACAACAAACCTTAATACCACAGTGAAAAAATAAACTGTGATATCCCAGTCAAGCATGAGCAATCGACTTTCGTTGCAGTGAAACATGTGGTTTGAAACAGTTATTTTTGTGCAAGTATCACGATCGTCTGCTGGACTGGACACGGAAGAACGCTAGCGATCAATTTGGAAATAAAAAAGGAAGGTTTTATACAGCAAAGCGCCGAGGGCAAGGCAGTAATAACTTTATGAACTAAATACGCAGCATTTGTTAGAATGCCCTCCTAAATGTTGGCGTCGCAGAAGTAGAAAATGTATCAAGTGGTCTTTTCGATAGGGATGACTCGTGGTTTTGGAAGCCCAAAAAGTGCAGAAAACTTTAAGTGACCACGAATGTGCTTTACTAAACATTCCAAAAGATACAGTTGATATCATATCGTTACCAATTGCTAGATTTTGACTAAATTTGAGAAAATATGAAATTTTGTTATTCAAGTGCATTAATTAAGTAAGTCAAAAAAATGACAGTTAATCGGCTGCTTCACTTATAATGGATGTAAACCCAACTTTTTCAATTCTGTTATAAGCTCTCCATTTGATGTAACTGGATCATTATATCACAACCTCCAACAAATTCTCCGTTAATATAAACTTGGGGAACAGTTGGCCCTTTGAAAAGTCTTATTGTCTGTAGGGTGTCCGGGTATCTTGTGCCTCTTATTTCAATTTCTATATTTCATTTAGGAAGCAATGCAAACAACCCAGAGTTTAAAACTAGTGATTATATAGTGGTTGATGAAATAAATAATTGATAGCTTAATCATGATTTGAATTATGTTCGGAATGTGAATTCGGATATTGGAATGTTTTAAAGTCATTTAGATGAATGGAAAGCAATGCAAGTAGATTTAAAGCTATTTTAAAATTACTGCTCCGAAGTTTAAAGAAAACTTGAACGTGCGAAAAATCAGTTGAAATAATTTCAAAAATTTGTCAAGTAGAAAGTGTGCAATAACTGCCATCTGTTGGAATTATTTAGCCACTAAAATCAGTTATAAATTTAGTTAGCATGGTATATTCAAAGTAACAAAATATACCATATATACCAAAAATATACCAAAAAGTTTCGAAAATATGTCTGGCAGTACCAAATAGCAGGTCATTGACAATATGAAATACTCTGAAGCAGTACAAGCAAACAGGATACGCAATAATTGTTATTGTAATTGCAAACCTACTTCTTCGATGGAAACAAAGACAACAGTCTTCCCTGCAAAAAATTAAACCGCCACTGTGAATTCTCCACCCGATCTGCAAGGTACGGAACCGAGAACTGATATGTCGTGAGTATGCTGGCTCCTTTGGTCAATGAAAGGTGTGATTTTAAGTATAAAACGCATATGCAAATTCCTGTGCGATCATAAGACGACCGCTAGTTTACAATTTAAAAGCGCATTGAATTTTGACATCCATATTAAATGAGTTTTGAATTTCTCTGTAATCTTACCTTTGAAAATTGATCGCACTGATTCCTTGAATTTGAAAAATATGGTCATTGGCGGGCAGGATTCGATTTTGTGGCATGTGCTATTGCTTCTAAAAGGTTTCTGAGCTTAATCCCAATTTTGTAGATCGTCCAAGTCTGATGTTCTTACCACACTGGAAACAATGGCAAAGTACCGTATACTAAACTTCTGTTGTGAATCATGACTTCAGCTGAGCTGACAATTTGTGTTACCGAAACTATTTCAAAATTTGGCAACACTCGATTTCTTGAGGATTGGCGGTGAGTTGTTTCAGGTTGAATGGTTTAGCTCACTTTGATTGTTGAGTAAAAAGACGAACAATGCCCACAAAACGCTTTTGCTCCCAGCTACAGTCACGTGATGTCTTCAGGTCCTGAGCACACAGGTTTAGGTCTTTCAAACTTTCTTAGAGTAAGTCAATCTGCAAACCATCCTTAGGAAACACCATTTTCTCCCGGGTTCAAGGAAGCTCAGAGGGTAGAGGAGGACGTGGCACAAGCAGTGTTGCAGGTTGTACATTCTAAATGCATCGTCCGTTATAAATCAATACATGGGACATTTGCCTACCTGATAGGTTGTATGACGATAAGAATGACCAGGCAATATGGGCTCCAACACAGGTTGAAAAAGGGGAAGGCCAAGAGAATATCTTTCACCAGAATATCTATCATCCGTGGCCCCCCGGCCCCCCTCCCTCTTTGTCGGAGGCTCTGGGCAACGTGGCAGAGTAGGATGCATGTTTATCATTCAGTATACGCTGTTTTTATAAGAATACTATACATTTTATCATGCTACAACATTTTTGAGAAAATTTTGTTTCGAGTCTAGATATATTTTTACAGTATTCTAATTTTTTCAAGTCTGTTTTGGTTTCAGGGGAAAATCGCCCACCCTCTAAAAAAACCAGGCATTTTGTAGAAAAACAAAATACATCAGTCATGCAATTCTCTGTTCTGAACAACCCAAAACAGGAAACTGCTAAAAAATAATTCACAAATATGCGAGCTGAGACTGAAAATTATTCTTAAAATATTCTAAAAAGTTAGATAATTGTGATTGTGATTGTGATAAGCATAAGCAATACCAGTTCACAACCCTGTAACAACAAGATCAAGATCTACATGTCATCCACCTCGTTTGTACTCGTTTAATTGCTTTTGTAACTGACAAATGCTTGTCTTTCCAAAGAGTGCCCATGAATTTTGCCTTTATAAAAGTTATTTGGGAAATATACACACTTGTTGCAACATTGATCAAGTGACCTTGAAAATATTTGTCATCTGCACGCATTTCTGATTGGCCTGTTTCGATCCGTCACTGAAATTTACTATCAACAAATCTGTCATAAAGTGCTCGATACAATAGAGGCAGAGTTTTACACGCTATTGATGTACAAAACAGGATTGTCCTAAGTTGCTACTTTGAGTTTCTGGCGCAATGCGATCGTGAGGTTAGCGTTGAAACCAAAGGGGACGATCCACAACTAGATATATTTCTAACTTTTCATGTTCGATCCGGTCGATTCTTATTTGGGGTTTTTCACACTTTTACTCTAAAGAGTTACAGGCAGAAAGTGTATTAGTAAGTCTTGAAATTTTCTTTCTTCAAAGCCTTTTTTAAAATTTTTATTTCACCGTCAAAATATTGTTCGCAAATCTGCTCATATTAGAGTTATAAAATGAATACATCATAAAAAAACACTTTTAGAAATTTTAACTTTTGATCAAGTAATATGAAGGAACAAAATAACATTGTATACTTGTGATAAAACAGTGGAATATACCTAAACGATATAGCAAAACAATATTCATTGCATTCTTAATAAAATCACTGTAATTTGATCTTGGTTATAAAATCTACGAAACAAGCAAAAATACAGTAGTCCTTTCAATAAACTTTGAACCTTTTAACGAATGTATATCAGTCCATCTGCAATAGATTTAGCTGAATTTTAGCATTTACTGGGATTTGATGGCAGTCTTTTGGATAATATGACCTGATTTGAAAGAACACAAAAATATATTTTATGATGTCATGCTTTAGACACAAATGTAAAAATGTCTCTAATGCAATCAGTTAGTCTCAGTTAGTCACATCATTTGTTAATTTTGAGCATTGCCTTTCTTAAAGCTAGCTAGAGTCATTGCAATTAATTGTTTAAGCACGGTTTATCGTTTTAAGATCCGGATTGAAATCTCTGCAGTATCAGATTAATAGAGAATCCTAAACCAAGTTGCTAATCCTTGGCTCATTGGTCATGAATCTAACAAGATTGGCTGAATACAATCAGACTTTGCAATAGGAATATCGCAGTTAATTTTTAAGGGATGGAAGTGCAAACGGACCGCTTTAAATTTTTTATTACCGAAGCATTTTTATGTTAAGATTAACAACGAGTAACGATGCTCGCACGTCAGCATGATTTATGAGTAGGTACAGTGTGCTTTCTCAATCCCAGGAGGAGTGGCGTGGCGGTAAGGAATAACCAGAGATTTTGGAATGGCGGTAGGATAGAGGGGAGGGGGAGGGGGGGGGGCGGTGGCAAAATAATAGCAAACTAATAAAATTGCTAACTTGTTCGAGGAAAAGGGGCGCGACCACTCCCGTGCGTCCTTTTGCTTTGGCCTCTCTGAGATTTGCTATAATTAGATTTCCCCATCGGTAGCAAACTTTTTTCAGCTTCCCCGACAACGTCTCCACTTTTTCGATTTCTTACAGATATTTTGCTTTCTTAATTGGCAAATTAGAAAGGCATTCAATGTTTAGTAACCGTTGCCTTATCAATTTTTTGCAAGATATAATTCCCCCCAAAATGCATCATTTTAGATGAAAGCAGTTTCAAATTTATACTTTTCTGTTAGCGGTTTGGTATATTCTCGTCGACATTATGTAGAACGTCGGCATCTTGCAATTTCGTCTCCAGCACCACCAGTCGACCCAATCTCTAACCATTCACAAGAAATCAAATAAAATTAAGTCAGTTACAGCGAGAGCATTTGAAGCTGTGATTTTTCTAAATCTTTACATATAAAAAATGGTATTCATAGCTTTCCTATTTTGATTTTTTGCTCTTGTTTTCTTGATTGCGAAGGGAGGTGCTACGAAATTCACTTTTACTTGTTACAAGGGATCCACCATACTCTTTCAGAATCGATTTTCAAATTCTCTCAATTCAGTGGAAAGGTAACAAATGGGTGATCCGGTGATTCTTTCTCAGAGATAAACTATTCTTACGTTGTATGAAGTAATGAGGCGTTTCTTTAAAGATTTTTTTCAGACCCTATTCTTTCATCACCTAACCACCATGTTTGCCTCAACTTACAGCCTCTTTGCTCTCAACTGATGTCTTTAAATAAATCTTACATATGCTGTAGTTAGCTCTTTATAGCGATTGCTATAAACTCACACAAAACGAAACCCAACACAGAATTTCCCAGAAATAGCTTAAAAAGGCAATTCAATCAAGATTAGAATAAAATCTAATAATCTTGTGATAATTGTTGCCAATCCAACCTTTGTCCTCTCAGTAATGTCAGTCTGACATGATGAAAATGTCGTTTTAAAAGCCCTTTATCTTTTAAATTAAATTTTCCCGAAGGAAAATTAATCGGCACTCAATCTTAATCAAAACTCTATCTTTTCCTTCTTCCGTTAGAGTAAGAGTAACTTCCTTTCAAATTTTGAATAGGGTGTAGTGGGGCAAAGTGGGTCAGTGGGGCACAACGGGTTATTAATGATCAAAGACTATTTTCTCCTAAACAAATAGAAATAATTTGTTTCAGCTACCATTATGGATTATGTCATAGCTTAAACTGCTCCTGTGACTCAAAGAAGATTTCTCATTCTTTCCGTTGCTGCCAACAAGTTGCTGCAACATGGTTTTTTGAGAGTGATGCTGCCAAAGATCGTATTTTTAACTGTACTTTGCATATATAAAAAAACAGGCATAGACTTTGTGAGGCCCTCGAGATATAAGGCCTAAATCGAATGTTAGGCCTTTGAAATTGTTTGAAAATGCAAAAGCTCAAGGATCTTATAGCTGAATGTGAGATTTTAGTGAAAACTTGTATATGAACTTTCAGCACAAGGTTAGTTTCAACTTGGTTATCAGTACATGTAAAGTTAAACGTAAAAGTCTTTACATGGGCTTAACTCCACACGGTTTTCTCCGCCCGGGCTGAGACTCTTATGAAAACGGCATATATTTTCAGCTCATGATATGTTGAATGGAAATAGTGAATTTATGGACAACTTTAATTATATCAGGGATGAAATATTATGATAACTTAGCATGGCATGATCTCGACTCGAGTTAAAAGTTGTTATGTGAAGCACTGGCCATTAAGCAAAGGGATAATACTAATTCCGCGTCGAAATCAGCCTTGGTTAAAAATCTGATATCAAACATGACTTTGAGCGGCATTAATCCACATTTTCCAGCAAAATTGGCTTGCGTTGCCTTATTATCACAGTCATTATCGAGAAACTATTTGCGAAGGATATCAGAAACATTTATAAATTAGGCCGATTTTTACGACTGAGCTTTGTTTCGAGACACTTTTTATCAGTAAATCAAACTTGAGACATCATCCACGAAGACAGACGGCCAATGTTTATTTTGCTCTTATCAAAAAGGTCCATAATGGCAATAGGCTTTACCTTTGGCAATATCTGTACATTTGCATAAAGAAGATTAAACAGTCTGGTACTATTAGGTAAATAATGTCTTGATAAAATACAAAGTATTCATAGACATTCTTTGCGTCCACAAATTCACTTTGGATTGTTCGATAAGGATTGTAATGTTATAAAAATAATTCCGAATTTACATAAAAAGGGCGTTATGTAACAGATAGCAATTCTTAAAGAGTTGAGACAGAACCTCCCTATTGCTAAGATTGTTTTTAAGCTATTGATCGAACATTGGTTTAATATTAGTAATTCGAAAATGCTAGACATATCAACCGCGGCAGATGCATGGTTTTGTAACCCTTCATGTTTTCTTACGCATAAGGTAAACGCATTCTCATGTAACAGCTTGTAGATGGCACCAGTAAAAAACCTCTGAATTTCTCAAAGATTTTTAGCGAATAATTGAGCTCACAACTAGAGGAATATTTTCAGAGTTGCAGAAAAAAGCACTGTACATGCGGGAAGATTTTATTTTCTTCTTGGTACATTGTTTTCTGTCTATTTTAAAAACAACTTTGAAATCGGTTTAATGGCTTTATATCTAAGCTTATTTTTTCATTTTAGGTTTAGAGCAATTTTTGTTTTCAGGTTGAGCATGAATAATTCACTATACGTGTGACCTGTTTACTTTTATCCATGCTGGTGTAGAACCAAGGACTGCTCAGGAAATATCTGATTAGAGCTTGGCTTCATCGCCATCTCAACTTAGAAGTTTGACCAGTTTTAAAGCCACTTCTGTATGAAGAGTTAATATCCTTACTGCGCGCAGAATGGTAATTAGAGTTGCTTTAACAATAATCAAAGAAACAGAAGCGTAACAGACTAACACTATCATGCCTTACAAATGCCACTTAGAACAAAATGCCAAAATTATAAGCATAGGCTCCCATTCTTTAGGGCTGTATGTTCTATTCATTTATAGAAACCATTGAAAAAAGTGCATCGTAAGCGTAAAAGGGAAAAAGCTCGGGGAATGTTTTCTTTTCGTTGCACTTTTTAGTATTATATATCATAATATAATTCCACCATGTAAACCAGATGTTTCGCTCACATTGTTCTCTAGACAATAAATCGGCTACATTCGTTGCTGTGGCTTATCAAAGCCACGAATATTCTTAGAACCACAAATATTCCTACCACCGAATTCGCATATGTTGCAAAACTTTGTAAGCCATAGGACCTTCGAAAATAAATGCTGATTCTTTTCCCCAACAGCCATGGAGTTTAGTATTAATATCTGAGGTTTCAAAAACATTAGAAAAAGTGTAATCTTTCTTGCAATTCCAGTACCTTTCAATGAAAAGAACCCCAGCAAACGCCCCTTTTTTGCAAAACATGCAAATGACACACCTTGATGTAACAAAAGCACCCCTCCAATAAATGCCTCTATCTCATAAGTGCCACCCTCAAACGATGTCATTGATCAAATAATTTAGATCAATGCTAACTATAAAACTCTAAAAATTCAATCATCGTTTTAGGTAGAGCAGTTTCTTGGTCCTAAGACATTATAATGTAACAATTCACACAAAATTATTAATTCAAAACTGACTGGTCTATCTGTTCAATGTTACCCTAAGTAACATCATCGCAAGTGAAATTTTCAATCCTTGAATAAACGCTTTCTTTTATTAAACGCCACTCTTTGAAAAATGTTGCATAAAATTTCTCATAAATTGCTAGAAGTATGGATATTTATTTAGAAGTATCTAGAAGTATCACAGGGGAACTGCGATATATTTTTTCCAAAGAAGTGTGTTTGATGTTTCAAAAAAAATCGGTTGAATCCCCTTTAAGCATACTTATTGAATATAGAAACACACTAAATTTGTACATACCTTTTATGTTTTAGAAGTCAGTTGCTTTGAATACAAAGTCTGTGACAAGGTCTCTTTAAGCTGTAACTCTGCTTAAAAGAAATTGGAAAGCAGGTTAGAAGCCTGAAAGTTCATAAGTGGGAGAAGTATCAAAGCAAATTATGTAGCGACAATAAAAAAAAATATATCAGAAAAGTCACAATACCAATAAATGTTACAGGAGCCTAAAAAGCAAGGGGCTCCAACAAACACCCAAAACAGGTTAAGTTGACTAATCCCACAGAATGTGTCCTAGCTGTTCTAGGAAAGGGTTATACTTGCAATTTCTCTTGTAATGTTATTTTGCAAAAGGACAACATAAAGCCCAGTTACATGCAAATAATCCCAACAAGGTGCATTTTTTGAGTGAACAGCAGTTAAAACTGACGATAATCTGCAATTCTTCCATGGAACGTACTCTTTGATATAAATAATAAATGAAATACTGTGAACTAAGTAGATTTACAATTGCTGGTTGTGCATGCATAACCATAGTCTTCCTTCAGTATCCACATGGAGGAAACTCGAAATCGGTCCGTAAACCTTATTAAAACTTTTGCACAATATTATGATCCTCACCTTGCTGGTGAATACGTAAGGAATTGTGGAGTAGAAAAACCAGAAGTTCAAAATACGGAGTTTGAATAGCAAAGTTTTCGTAAAGAGCTCATTTTGGGGTTCCGCAATTCTGTTACAGCTAGGAAATTTTGCACTAAGACGTACTTCATATTTTCCGGCTGCACAACTAGAAGAATCAATTTATTGATTTTTGCCAATACTTTAAAAAATATTTGAAAAAGTACAGAACGTAGAAAACATTTTTGACTTTGCTAAAGGCTGCAATTAGCTAAATGTCGCTTGGTTAGCCCTTGCCGTTTTCTAATTTAGAGAGCCTTACGAAATCAATAGTTTTGTTGGAATATATGAGGGTCGATGAACAGATTGTTTCTAAGTTTTGAAAGCAAAAATTAAACGGTATATAGGGAAGGATAGATGAAGGTTCTGCTAGAATGAGAGAGTCGTATGCCCTATAAAGTTGGCTGAAGACCTTTGATGATAACCAATGTCACTAGCAGCTGAAACGTCAGCTTTACTTCAATCCTGTATCGAGACTCTTCTTTAGGATATTTCAGGAACAAATGTTGAAAAAAGAAGGAGCAAAACAAGAATTAAAAACAGTTTGCAACTTTTATCTAAGGTAGTTGTTTTGTCCATCATTTTGTGGTTCTTGTAGGATGTGACAATAACAGCAAAAATGTTTACGAGATTTTAAAAGCTGTGTCGTTATAGGTACCAAAAAGCAATTTACACACAAAGAGTTTCTCATTTAAAACTGAACATCGCAAGAAGAATTCTGCTTCAGATGGATAACGCTTTTGAAACAGGTTCAGATGTAAAGTGCTACTGGCGCTGCGTCTAAGCAAAAGTGCTCAATCTTCCTATGGATGACATTTAAAAGGCAAGATAAAAAGCTAATCTTGTAGACCTGTTCAATTTTATCAATTCATGGAAATGGTACGAGTGTTCAGTGTAATGATGATCAATGGAAGAAGCTTTGGCAGAATTATATGAGAAACCAGGTGACTACACTTATGTTATTCGGTTTAATCATACTAATCACTTAATGGGAGAGGCCCTGCAATAGCTTATAAAGAGAATTAAGTTGGAGATTATGTATATTTAAAGAATGTGATATCAGCACCTCGAAAAAGTAAGATTTCAGTTTACCTGTTTGTTTATACTCATACACTAGCTTCTTAGCCTAGCCTGGCATCATTGCATCTTCCAGCAACTGGTCATCCATCGAAAGACTTGTGACTGATTACCGAATTTTCATTTTATTGCAAACGTTTTGTAAAAGCAATATGTAGACAAAAGAAATTATAACAGGATATATCTTAGACTGGTTGTTTCTTTAAATAGTGAACAAAGGACCTGCAAAATGTAATTTGGGGGAGGATGAGACTCTCGCAAACCACACCTGCACAGAGACTTAGAATATTGGCTACCAACAATCATCAAGATACCATAACGAATTATTGCTAACCCCTATAGCTGTTCTTTCTGTTTTAGAGCAATATGATAGCCGATTTAAGCTTGTTGTTAGAGAAGAGACTGTGCAAAGACTTTAAGTGGATATAAATGCAAGGGACACCACCATCTTATTAATCATTATTGGTCAAATTTGAATGTAAACCAGATTTGTCGTATGTTTGTCGGTGTTAATCACAAGCTGCTGCAAACCAATTAGAAGCTGCTGCCAGTGAAATATAAGCGGATGACAAATAATTATCAATTTCATTACCAACTGTCGATCCATATGAATAATAATCACTAAAAGGTCTTTTCTCGGATGATAAAGGAGTGCAATGCTTAGCATGTGAATGCAAATAAAATGGCTTGACGTTTGGCTGTCTTATACAATTATGTCTGATACAGTTTGGAAGTATTGTGATGTTACTTCTATCATTGCAATTGGTAGCACGACCGAGATGGTCCATTACCTAAAAACAATACAGCAATTACATAATTTGATGCCTTTTAAAAGTACACATTTTAGAGTGTAAAACTGTTTATCTGAAGCATATAAAAATATACCACAGTTACTGAAGATTCAGAGGTAAATATGCTTTTTCATCCCTAAGGTATCAGTTTCTCTTTTGCTTTCCCTTCTAACTGAAAAACGTAGATTGTTACACATGCAAAAATCAAGGCAGCTACTTGAGGTTATTCGGTTCATAAAGGACTTTGTTAAAGATTTTTGTTAATGAAGTGGTGTGAAACAATTTCCATTGCTGTTTTGAAAGATATGTCCATTTCCTGGTTTGTAATCTCCTTTTCACTAAATTATGATTAAAGTGTGACAGTACTGACAAATGCTCCAAACGAGAACCAGTTCAAAGTAAAAAAGTTTAGCTGCATAAAGTGAAATGCAAAAGAGAGACACAAACAAACTTATCAAGAGATTTCA
This sequence comes from Rhopilema esculentum, assembly GCF_013076305.1. The sequence goes on from NW_027019328.1 coordinate 6,294,786, forward strand.
CTTTTGCAAAAAAATGTGCTGGCTTATATGTGAGCAATTTGGAGCCTTTTCAGCATAGCATTGCAGATTATCAAATTTCTAGGAAATGAAGCAATAACATCAAGCAAAAAACAACCGCCTAGTGACCTGCTGCTTTATTTGTTCCTTAGATTGACTTGAGTTTCAAAGAATTTTATCAAATATTTTTTCTCCCACAAAGAAAGAGACAAGATTTTCAATATGTCGCCTCTTGGTTGAATAGAGCTACAAGTCACCAGCCAAATGAAATCGGCAAATTTGATTATCCATTCATCATATGTAATCATCAGTAGTTTTATTAAAAATCCTAATTGCTAATTTTCTTGTGTTCTGTGACTTAATGCTCAATACCCGTTAGTTTAAACATAGTCATAAACGACTCATTCAGTTGCCTACGTCAACATATTTAATTGAGCTAATTTGTACTACTGCAGTTAGATATTGAAATAAACCTTTAAGATTTCATGACTGTTTCAAAACACTATGGAAATCTCTTACCAAAACGCTGTTTACTCTCCATGGATCAAGCCTTGCAAACTTTGCGCAAAGAACTGACGTTAATTTGGTTAACAGAGGCTTACAACTGTAATTACTAAGGATTACCAAACGCTCCAAAATTGCATCAAATGCTTCTGGCTATAAGATGTCATTAGATTCATATCCATTCATTTTTGCCAATAAAACGGTACAAAAATATATAAGATTCGATAGACTCAACATAAGCAAAGCTGGATGCATTGAATTAGGAGAAAAGCTTTCGAGTGTGAGTGTGTATGGAAGGAATGTTATTATCAATTTTTTATCCCATAAGTCATTTTCTTTTCCTTTATGTCAAAAATGATAATCCTTAATTCAGGGCTTTGTAAAACAAATTTTGGCACACTAAAGTCCTTTCCTTCATCGTAAACTGATATCGATACTATCAGGAATCTGTTGCTATCTATAATCTGAGTATTATTTTTGACCGAGTTTTAACTCCTTATTTCAGGTAGCTTTTCTTCGTAATATTCTTATCAGTGCTTAGCCTCTGTTCTTCTGACCATTAGTGTCCTAAAGAATGTCAAACACAAAGCAACCTTACGTCATCAAAACTTTATCAAACATTAGCAATCGTATTTCACATATCTTGGTCTTACTGAAAATAACCTCAGATTCCTGTTAAAAACATTAAGCATTCACATTAGGAAACTTTACAGCTCACTGTCATGGAAACTATTTTATACTTTTTATTAAAACTTTCATAAATTTATCTTTGAGATTATATTGTCTAACTCGTAATTGGCGAATAAGAAGTTCAAATCTAAACTTTCTGCTTTCAACGCTTGAGAACTGTATTATCTATTGCACAAATGGAACACCTTTATCTTTTTGTAATTTTCAAACTAGGGTTAACCCAGTGGTTCCTGTTTTTTCTCAACTGTCTAAATTGATAAAAAGACTCGAAAATAGTGCAAAGTTGCTTGATATAGTGAAAAAGAGAAAATTGAGAATTTTGGACTGAGGATGTGTCCCTATTGTTTAGCTACAGAGTTTAAGGGCGTGATGTCATAGAAGTATATTTTTAGAATTTTAGACTTTTGACCACATAACCGAAAAGAAAATCTTGAAAATACAGATTATCAGTTATAATGTTAAACCATGGGTAGATATTGTCAATTAAGAAGATTTGAGGCTTGCTACTAAAGGATTACTAATATTTTCTGCTTGGTTCATCATGTTATGAACAAAGACAAAACAACTTTGATTTGATGTAGAAAGGGCCTATGGTCATGTGGCCATATTTCAGGCAATGTGTTACAAAATATCTTAATTCACAGCTTTATAGGAATTTCATGCTTTTATTTTTGTGATGTCATCACTTTAGATCTTTACAAGTGGAGTTGCCAACCAGATGGTAGTTTTTAGCTGCCATGGCTACGCCTTTTGCCAACTATCAAATTGAAAGGTTAACTGAAGGTTCAAATCCTTTAAGAAGAGAATTTGTACATCAATAGTATTTGTCTAATACGATTTGTAATTAGAGTTGTATATAAAACAATCATATTGTGCAGCATAATTCCTCAGTATGTAAGACAGAACCGAAGAGCTGAAATTCTTGTTAGCAACGTTAGCAATGATTTTGTCATTAAATCTAAATTTTTCATTTTCTTAAAGGTGCTTTTAACAAATTTAATCTTAGAAACAGCAAAAACAGCCCTTCTTTCAATTTTTTTCAATGTCTTTTGTAGAACATTTTTTTGATCATGTAATAATTGCATCGTTAAACATGTTAGATCCATTTCTACATTAGATCTCCCTTCAAAACCTGTTACCCTTTGTCATGAATGAGCAAAACTTGAACAAATGTGAATATAGCCAAAAACTTAAAGAATTTCTGACCTTCAGTCTAGTTCTTATCAAAAAGGACCTTATCAACAGTAATCAGGAACCGCGCAGCCATTGGGCTAGCAGGGGCTATAGCTCACCCACTTTTTTGCAATAATAGGCTAGAGAATTTTTTGAAGGTTTACTCTAACGCAACTTTGGATAGCTTACTCCTATGCAGTAGCAGTTCTTCTTGACTAGGAACCATTTTTGTTCTTTTTCTAGGTGTTTTATCTTGTTTAATGATATGATGTTTTTTCTAACTTGGTTAGCTTGGTTTTTTATTACCCTCGAGCGAATGATATCTATTTTTATGATTATTGATATCTTCTCTGAACCAGACTCTTTATAAAAATTCAATAGAAATAAGCAAGCCTTTTTCAAAAGGGGTGTTTTCCGGCGTTCTAGAGGGCGTGGCCTCAAAAAATTTCGGTCCCACCCACAGTAATGATCTTTGAAACCAGCTAAGATCGTAGAAAGAAGCTGAAGATACAAGAAACAGGAGAAGTGATGGAAAGTGTCATTAAAAAGCTTGAATAAAGATATTAATACAATGTATAATGAAATTTCAATACTTTTGAAAGTAGAAAGATATATCTGTGGCTTGTTCACTTTAAAATGCAGCGACTTCATAATAAAGCCTACGTTATGGATGTTCGATTGTCTGATGCCCAGTGTTTTTACGGACTCCTACATTGATTGACTGTGCACTTAAAAGGTCATCGTTGTCCTAGCAATCAATGATGAATAAGAATAAAGCATGACAGTATAAAAATTTTAAAAGCTAAGCGTAACGATTGACGTTATTTCAATTGTACTGGAGTGAACTACAAATAGCACCCTAAGAAATCTTAAAGAATAAGTCATTTGTTCCAAACATGTGCGTAGGGAAAAAATCAATCTTTGCTAATTATGGAAGCAGTCCTGCATCTATATTCGTTAGATCGCTAGTTACTATGCCATTTTCTGCAATCTTCCCAATAAAACAACAAAAATGCTTACATTAAAGCAGACAAGTCTTTTCCTCTTCGTTGCCCCATAAAAACCTTTTGCTTCAATGGTTTTTGCCTGAACCAAATTTCGAAACATTCACTCACCGCTTTGAAAATCGCCTATTCATTCATGTGGTTCTCTTTTTTTCAAATTACGCCTTGTTTTCGGGCAACCTGCCAAGTACGATCTCAATTTGTTTAATTCTTTTGCTAAATCAGAACACGCATATCTACGTTTTTCATACGAAGGTCAACACAACGCGTTAAGAACAGGCTGACAGTGCCACGGAGGTTTTGAAATTAGCTTTACCAAAATCTACTCTAGAAGAAATCATGTCATAAAGACAAAATGAAAGTATGATGTCGAAGTCAAAAGTATAAATGCACTATTGTATAAATGTAGTGGAGGACAATGAATTGAACAGTTAACAGATTCAAATTTTCTTACTTTTTGATATTTGACTCGAACCATCCGGCCATAATTCAATAAAATAGAAACTGTTTGTCGTCCTCAAAAATATTTAAAATTGAAGGGGTAAGCAACTTGATGAGGCATAAGTTACTTCACGTACTTTAATCGCGTATAAAATTTGGCGGACAATATATTCTTTAGTGAAAACATTTCACACTTCTTGTTATCAAATCCTCTCCAGCTGCAAAAACATTTGATCTAATTATTAATCGTGTACAAACAGACTAAATTTTAAAAATATTTTGCGACTTTCATCTGCAGGTGGGCAATTCTCTGCTGAAAAAACGTCCTAACGAGTGGCAGGTGGGGGAGAAAAGTCACCAAATATTTGATATATTGGTTGCAAAGCAAAATTTGATTTGTTTTGATGCAAAAGAGTCGATTCGAAAACGAATTTGCAGCGATTAGAAGGGATAACTTCTGCACAATGGCTTTGACTGATGCTGTCGACAATTTTTCAATTTGAAATATCCAGCCTCTTCTAAAAACATTGGGCTTTGGGGCGAACATCATCGATTTCATTTCATAAACCACGAACTGTAAAAAGAACAAAGCTATTTTACGTAAAAAGAGCCTTTTGTACCAGGTGGCATAAATACATGTATGTTGTACATATAAATGTTGCACAAAGTGGAACCTTGAAAAAGTCTTATGCGTGATGTCTCTATGCTTCGTTGCATTTTGTTTATTTGATATTCAAAAGAAAATATTGTTGTCATAAAGGAAAGAACCGATTCCTTACATAATGATACGAATCTAGTTTCAGGCATTGTTGCACCTACCATTTTGAGGACATTGATTCATAATTAAAAAAGAAAGTATACCCTAAAACATTATGTAAGGATATTCGTAATATTATTGGTGGAGATCAAACAGCTTGCATTGTGCTGCCCAATACACATTTTGAAAGAATGGTTTTTTAACAATGAGTTGTAAACAATGAATGTCAATTTTACACGAAACTACAGGGATATCGACGAAAACAAAGACCCTCAGCAGAGAACACCCGTTTACCTTGGCCAAATGTCTGAGCTTTATACAATGTCTGAACGTTTACCATGGCCCAACTTTATAATAGTTAAAGCGACTGTAGTTGTTGCAAATAATTGCCATTTTTTGAGTCTTACAATGACTTATTCAAATATTGAGGAATTAGATAGACGTATTCGAAGATTGAAGTCTAAGTCCCTACACAGATGCATTCAAGTGGCGTAGATAGGAAAATTCGTAACAGGGGCGAAAAAAAGATTTTCTGACAAAAATCCGATAAGCATTTCACATTTTTCATGAACCTGAACATGTCACAACTACATTAGAAATTAAAAAAAGGGAAGATAATATGTTATTGTTTACTCCAAATCAAGTGCCAAATATAATATTTCTTGAAGATATTCCGGTCTTTGTCTCTAAAAAGATTGCCAATCTGATTCAGAACAACCAAATGAGTATAATATTCAGCTTTAAATCTTTCCTTTCAAAATGCAACATTTCGTTAAATAAAATAAAGCTATTTGTGTTTCCGACAAGATCAGAAATTTTCCGACAAAATAGCAGGTTACTTTTACAGGGGGTTTCTTGCCCCCACCAGCCCCCTTATATCTATGCCACAGCTCGCTTTTCAGTAAACCAAAAATGCACTAGAACATGATGAAGACCATTTCTCAAAACGAGCAAATATCCTAAAAGAATCAAAGGGACGGGAGAGGGAAATAAAAATTAGCTAGTGCTTATAGCGAGAAAGTTATCTTTGCTTGGTACAGAAAACATTTGAACAAGTGAGAACTGCATCGAAATTCGCTTTGCTGAGTACGATTTCGAGTTGGTGTTACTCACAGACCGCAAAATTAAGAAATGCGTAGATATTAGTGTTGTTAACGAAAGTCTTTTTATTAGATTCCGATTCAAGTCTAAATAGAGTCGCTAAAACTACAATCACTGCCAAAAGCTCTGGAATACCAACGTAGGCTTTTCAAAGGCAAATTCAGCCAACCCCTCTCCCCCTAGGAGCAATGTTGATTTACTATAGATAAAAGAAAGGGGTTATGGATTATGCTTTTTCTTGTGGATTGTTTGATATTTTTTTATACTTTCAACATTGTTTTGGGGGGAAAGGGGGACGGAAGTAGTAGTATTCGGGAAAAAACGAGAAATAGAAAAGCACATCGCAAAGTGTTAGGTGTTCCAAGTAATTTTTGCAGTGATTGTAGAGTCTCTGTACAGATTTTCTTGCATCAAATATCAGACAATTAAACGGTTACTCTTCAAAAGTGTGAGAATCTTTGCCAAATTTTGACATATTAGGCGTAGCTTCTGAATCTTAGTGAATTAATTCTTAGGTTACGCCGTAAATTGACCATCATTGATAAAAATAATGCAACGAGAAACTGTTGTTATGAACGTATCTTTATTTTGAAAGTAACATCAAATGTTTCATGCAAATGTCAAAACAGACGCTTTATCAATGCTTTGCTATCAACTGTATAAAATCTAACTGGTTTAAAACTGTTTTATCCTAAATTTTCGTGACGATCAATCAAACCAAGCCAAGACTTTTCAACATCTCACTAACTTTAAGACCTTAGTGTCCCAAATCAACAATCAGGAGATCATAACCGACAAACTCTCAAATATGATGATACATTCCAACATTTCCGAAACAAAATCAGCTGTTTCATTGAAAAAAATTCTTTTTTCTACAGAAGGTACATTAAGTGTTATGATATTTTACACTAACATATGTTTCTGTTAATGATGTTTCATACATCTTTTGCTGAAGTTCGTCTGTCGGTTCATTTTCAATGTCACTTATCAGACACATTTGGTCGGGCTATTCTAAATTTAGTATAAAGATAAAGTTGATAAATGTCTTCATGATTGCTTTCATGAGCTCAACAAATAATCCTTACTTTGAAAATTAAATGGCTTGTCGTGTGGACTGGATTTGAAATTATAGATTTAATACTGTTATATTATGCTGATGGACAACCAAGTTATCAAATCTTCTAAGCGCGAAAGTATATTTAAGATGACTTTGTTTTCAGTAAACGTGCTGAAAAATTTGCTTAACTTGGCTCTTGTATGTGTTGATGGCAAAGCATCGTGAAAAAGATAAATTAAACAGATTTTTGAAAACAGTTAAAAAATTCATCTCCCATATGACAGATTGTCTTGACGTAACTTTTCACAGCTAAGCGAAAGCATCAGGTTAGATATAGCTGGAATTTTGTATAATCCGAACACAAGAGTTTCGAATCAAGTCTTTATGTAGATAGTTGTTGAATAAGAAACAAATATTTTGACAGACGCTATAAAATATTGTCTGTCGAAAACATGCACGTAAGTCACAAAGAAAGTGAATTCATGATTTTACCCGTCGTTTTTGATTCAAAAACGATGAAACTGTGATGATACTCTGAAGAAAATTAAGCAATCGCAATACCTGCCGTTTAATCTATCGTTTCGATGACAACCGTTGTTGCTGTTTTTTGATGTTGGTTGTGAAGAAATCACATCTACTGCCTTCTTTGCTTTTGAGAGATTTTTCATGAAACCTGCATGTATCCCTTACAATAGAAGAACTGTTTCTGTCTGCTTGCAAAATATCTTCCTAGATATGTGCTTTAGCTGACAGAGGCATGAATAATTAAAAGACGAACTAAAAGACGCATCAGCTTAGCTTTTCATACGTAAATCATTTGCCGTGAAGGAAATCTGACAACAAAATAGGCTCATTCTTGCTTTTTGTGAACGAGCAAATGAAAACACGATAAGCCTGTACTTGTGTATTTTGATATTTTCCTTGCGTTTAGAAGTCTTCTTCGCTCTGTGTTGTAAGTCTAAAGCATCAATTGTACGGATTGATGGTAAAGTATCCTGGGTAGTTAATGCTTCTCAGGTGAAAGTTCTGCGCGTAGTACGAAAATTCTCATAGTTATAAAGCCTGAGGCTATGAACTCACTTCTAAAAGAAATCGTATTTAGCTAAGAAACAGACTTACTTTATATGACAATGATCTTAAGGAAGGTCGAGAGGATACCACTGCTACATGCAACCTAACGAATGGATTATATTTATGTTACGCGCTCTGACCTGAAAGTGTCTCTTGTACAGAAACGCTAAGCATTTTAACGCGTCTGCCTACAAGAAAGCAGTATGTAGCTACAAATATGCTGTTTCTTCGAAACTACAAAAAAAATTTCCGGTCTTATCTTCTCTTGGCATTGTAGAAACACGAAAGGGTTCATTTGACAAGGAAATTTGCAATTTCTGATAAAAGCAAGTAGCTTTAATTCACTAGGTGAGAATCAGGTGGACTTAAAAGGATATCAGCTACAGTTTCGCCGCCAATTTTAGGACTCTCTATCTTGCAAATTCAACATCTTTTCCAGTTTCCCAGGACGTAAATATCACGTTAGAGTTATGCTATGTCTTCCAGAATGATCGAGGTCTGTTTTTGATCGCAATTTGGTGTACGAGCAACAAATGGAAATCAGTATTCTTTTTTTATTCAAGTAGATGTTATAAAGGACGCGTCTACCACAGATACGATCATTCTATTATAACTGATGAAAGATTAGTGCTCCTTCGTAAATTTTCTTCAACCCCTGATCAAGGTGACCTTATAAGATCATTGGTCATTCATTGTTTAAAGTAAAGTCGTTCGGATTCATTTTTTGTATGCTGTTCAAAATCTATCAACATATACTAAAAAAAGTCTAATTTTGACTTTGAAATAATCATAAGTGACTCGATTAACCTGTCATACTGCAAAATCTGACAGTTTTATGAAATGGCTAAAAATGGAATTAATGTCTTCTTAAGTCTGAAAATCCATAACATGCAGAGCTTAGCAGAAATCAATAACCCAGGTGCCAAGTACAAGGAAAGTTAGAAGCTAAAAGGTACGAGAAAGATTCACGTGTACTGCCCGTTAATATGGTAGACACTACTTGTTCTAAGAAATTTTACAAGAAAAGAAAATTGAGACAGATTATGAAAGGCGAAGACTTTTGGCACTAAAGGAATGGTCGGGGAAGAAAGGTCCAAGGGAAAGTATCTTAACATTCAAGAAACTCGGAGTAGCAACTTCAAACCTCTATACACCAAATAGCATAACTTAACATTCATAACATTTTATAGTAACTATATTAATTGTTGCAGGTACCACTTGGCAGAATTCTTCAACTTTTTCATAACTTAGCTGATAAACACAAGTACATTCTATCATATTTTGATTTCATAGTTTCAAAGTTGCTTAAAAATGGTTACACGTAGAACTGTTTCAGAAATTGAGCATAAAGTGCTTTAAAATCTTTTGTAACTTTCTCCAGTTTCTGCACTATGAACAGATATGAAAAATTCTAAATCCGGGAGTTTAATGACCTGAAAGGCTTATCAGAAAACAAGTGTGTTCTGGCGAATTCTATGTCACATGGCGTCACTTGCACCTGCCAATTCTCTCACGTGTGTAGTTGAAATCGGCAGTGATTTCAATTCATCATGTGATTTTCCAATTTTCTTGTAATCTGTTAGCTTGGCTGGGCTAGCTTTACATCAGAAAAAAGAGTTGAAATTACCCAAAGAAATGGCAAAAACAATTTCATGAGATCTTTACAGCTGGCGCTATTCGTTGTCACTGTTCGAGAACAAATCGCCTCAATTCGCAACGAGAAGCTTGGAGAATATTTTGAAAGGGCTATCTATCATAAGCCTATTAGATTTATTTTCAAAGCGAAAAACTTCTATTAAGCGAGATTTTAATCAAATCCTGGGGCAAAAATATGCTCAGAATGATAACAACTGGTCACAAGATGCGAGAACAGGCAGAGAATGTTCTTACTGGGTTTCAGCTATAAGCTATTCTTTATATTCTTAATTCGGATATTTAATTCGAAAAATGCCTAGCTTTTTGCTTTTCTTGTTAATTTTTCCTGAAAGTAGTCAATCTTATGGCTTTGGCTCGCGTTCAGTGATCCAGTTGCTACTCAGAGGGTTTTGGTTGATCATTAAAAAAATTTGAGCTTTACGTACTTTTAAGTACAGGTGTCAAATAGGCCTTCAAAAAATCAACATTGCATTCAAGCCAATTTCAATGAACCTTTTGGAAGATAGCCGGAAAACGGCAGAGAGAGAGAGAGAGAGAGAGAGAGAGAGAGAGAGAGAGAGAGAGAGAGAGAGAGAGAGAGAGAGAGAGAGAGAGAGAGAGAGAGAGAGAGAGAGAGAGAGAGAGAGAGAGAGCTTTTAAAATAGAAAGAGCTCCTCTGGACAATTCGGCTATCTGAAACAAAATGCAAAGGGACATGATATAGTATTGATTGTAACATACAAATGGGCTGCAATTAAGAAAACTCCAAAAGAGTGTATTCACTATCAAATTATGAAACTGTACTATATAGCAATTGATCACTATAGGAAGGAATTAGAAGGCAACTAGTGAATTCTTGTTCACAACTTGCACATCTGAAAACGTGATTTAACAGATGTCATAATAATGTCAATAATACCTTTTCTGACGCAGCTGCTGGGGGTAGAATAGGGAGAACAACACTTAATATTACTTTTTAGCCAGCCTAGTATTACTAAATTTACTTGAATAAACGTTCCTGGTTCATTCAAAGAGCTTAACTCTGGACCAGCGTTACATTCTTTTTTATAAGAACAATTTCATAATAACATGAGCCTAAAATTTGGTCAAAAGTTAAGAACAAATTAAGGACAAGTTGAAACTGAGCTTCTGTAAAATGCAATTTTGAACAACGTTTTATCTCAAAATAACGATTTTTAGCCATGTATGGGTGCTTTTCGGTGAATATTCAAACTTGTTGGCAAATTAAGGTTGTCTCACTCACTTTGTTGGTAAATGAGGCCTGAACGCCTCCCTAGAGGGAAAACGCTAGCGATCGCACTGCTTACACCCTATTGATTTAAGAACAAATTAAGAACAATCCAGCCTCAGATCTTCGAAAAAATTAAGAACAGTCAGCCTGAACTTAAATATACTGGTTCTTATAAAAGAAAATGTTATTTGAGGCGCAGATTTTATAAATTGACTGCACGAAATCAATTTAATGAATTTTACGTCCTGTTTAATTGAAATTTGAAAGTAAATTGCTGATAAAGTAATAGTGCCACTCTTCCCAAGTTTCTGCTCTTTCTGTTTTTTTTCTGTTTACTTCACTTTGATGTTTTGTTCTCATATTTTTAGACTACAATAATGCATGTGGTTTAGAATGCACTACTTCAAATCAAGTCTTTTGAAAAAATCACAGCGAATTTCCTTTGCTTCAGAACTGGGAAAATTGATCCGGCGTTTATTCGAGACCGGAATTTATTCAAGGTCAGCGATAATTTGAGTGTATAAAACGGTATCAATTATTGCAAAAATGTAAAATAAAGTTCTTATCCCTTGATCTAGAAAGGTGTGGAGTTGAAGAAGAATTTATCAAAGACATATGGTCATGCAAGAATTATGCAAAATGGACTCTAAAAATTTTAAATTTACAGAAAAGTGATCCTTAAAGATGTTGAGGATTAAAGAAATGATGGACCTATTCTTCTCAAAGATAAATTTCATGGGATTCTTGCCTTTATTAAGAAAATTTAACTTTGCCAAAGTAGATAAATAGGCCCTGCTTACTGTTGTCATTGAAAATAATCACGAGATAAAATCTCAATATCCACAGGTCATTTCGAAAAGTTCATCGAAATTTTGTAAAGTTTAAAATTAATTTTATTTCTAAATTGTTATCTTATTCCATTGTTCTTTTTTCTATTCTTCTTTTTTTCTATTTTTCTGTTTTCTTACTTTTCCTATTTTCCAATTTTTCTTTTGTTTTACTGTTGAAGACAGTAACTAATCTATTAGCTGGTGCCGGCTGGCTTCCATGTTTTTTAAGGATGATAGTTTTCTCTTTCAGTCACGCAAGAAATCGATTTTAATGCACAAATGAATTATCCCTTAATATTTTCATTAAATTTCAAGAGGTCTGATAAAAATGATTATCAGCTCAATCTTATTAAGAAGATGAAATGATGGCAGAAGAAGCGTGTCAGCGAAAATTTGAAAATCTTGAATAAACTTAGAAACTAGGTTAAAGGCAACAAACGGATATGAAAGTGATTTCAGCCATCTGGCAATCAAGATTGCCCAATCATGATACCACCAAGAGCCCTCTCGATTGGCCAAAGTTGATTGACAGATGACTTAAGATTGACAGATGCTTTCAGTGTCGTGATTTGTTTTTCTAAGATCGAAAGTATTTTAAGGATATTTCCAAGATTTAGACCTCGTTTGCAATACAAAAAAAAGAACGGAACTCTATCTTTGGGACGATATCACTTTTTCATCGCGTTTACACTGGAACAAAAGGGAACAGAACCAAATTTGACCCCGTTTGCGCTTAAGTAAAAATAACGAAACTTTCATTTGAAGCATGCGCAGTGGCGCCGGAATGACGCCTGACTTTTTCAGAAAGCCTCGAACAAACTCTAGGTTAAGCCCCGTTTTCAATCGAAACCAAAAAGTTCCGTTTCTGACCGTTTACACTAGAAAAAACAAGCACGATTTGGGAACGGAACCAAAGGCACGATTTGAGAAGATAACAAATTTCTCGGCTGATGTGAACGGGGTCTTAGAAAATTATAAAAGTGCTTGGATGTCGTCTATATTAATTATACATAATATTGATACTGTACTAACAAAAGTGTATAATTAAAACTTTCTGTAAAAAATTGCTTTATTTAAAAACTCGCATAAATTGATGTTTGAAAACAGAAATGGCAAAGACGATATAGCAACAACGTTTTCAAATGGAAAACAAAGATTGGATCAAAAACGACCAATTATTAAATATCATTGAAATTTTATAAAGCCCTAAGGAAAAAAAGAAAGCCTAGCTATGGTATTAAGTAATAATTAGAGCAATATTTATTGATATTCAGCTCCTGAAACAACATCGGTAACAATGTGAGCATTTTTCCAAATATTTGATGAAAAAGAACAATTATTATATTTTTTTGGTTTCGATAATTAAAATGAGAGGTCAAACTTAGCCATTGTGGATTAGATTAACACAACCTCTTTTTCCTGTAATAGGTTTATGAGCCTCTGCCTCGTGTTAATTTTCATACGGGTTCCGTAAGCTTCTTCAAGGTAAATTTGACAAGCAAGACATGCCACGTATATATTTCAACACAGGTGCATATTCCACAAATATCTTGCGCTCTTTGCGTATTGACAATTCAAATAAAGGCTTTTCGGGTAGCATTTCACGAAAATTTGTTATTCTGTTTGAATTTCTGCGATGAATGGTTTATTAACATGGAGACCATCAAAGCAACTCGCCTTCAATGTTCTACTAATGACAATTTTTTGCGTATGCAAAGCCAAATAGTCTGTGAAAGAGAATAAGCATTCTTGTTATGGCGGTACAACTTTTAAACAGTCGATAATATCCTTGAAGTATTTTGATCAAAATAATTGCCATAGCCCTAACAAAATTTTAAGAAGATAAACTAGCAGTAGTGTGGTGGAATTACGAGTTTACCCGAAAAAACAGAGCTATAATTTGGCACATAGGTTCCATACGATACTGGGAATAACCAGAAAAAAAGCCCCATCAATTGGACATTGGGAATTCCTTATTTGGGCAAATTCCATATGGCGCACTGATCAGCAGGGGTTCAAATTTTGATGTCGCTAAAACCACATTATATGTACATATTCTGAAAGACAGTTTCATGCTGAACAACTTTTATTCAACATACACGCCCTTACAATGTGGAAATAAGAGCTTTCTGGTCAAAAATAGCAGATAGGGGGCACTGGGCAATAAATTGTATACAGTGGTGGCGCCAGAGGAGGGCTAGGGCGCTACAGTCCCTCCATCGGAAGCATCTAGCCCCCCTATCGGAAGAAAATTTTAGGTTATTGTCGGAGCAAATTTGACAAAATAACGTAAGAAAACTGCATATTATAGTCAATTCAGCCCCCCTGTTGGAAGCTCCAACCCCTTAGTCGGAAGATTTCTGGCGCCACCTCTAAATGTATATAAGTTTATTTATGAACAACTTATATATTAACAAGATCAAAAAATGCGAGGATGAAATCCTATCCAACAAGGAGCAGGTTAAGAATCCCGCTAAATATTTTGAAATTTCTGCAATCCGTGTATTATTTTAAGAAAATCTGCGTCCGGCAAGTGTGTAGAATTCACTCGTTCTGTTGAGAAATTGTCAGATTTCCGCAATCTACGACAAATTTCCCTAAAATTCTGTTCTTCCGCAAACACTGATGACATCTTCATTTGGAGAAAAAAGGCTACTAAGATAGAGGATGTCAATGAAAAAAGTTGAAAAACTGTCAGAATTGAAATCTTCATCTTCAAATTAGTTTATAATGAAAAATCATGTTGTTTGGACCGTTCGGTTGCGAGTTACTTTGTTTTGAATATTTAGATATTTCTTTAGATTTGACCGGAATTTGCTGCTGCAGTGAAAAAATGTCACTAGAGTCAGCCCGGGCTGAGTGGGCCCGGGTTGAGTCAGCCCGGGCTGAATGGGCCCGGTTTAAGTCAGCCCGGGCTGAATGGGCCCGGTTTAAATCAGCCCAGGTTTAATTCACACACTTAATGATTTTGCATCGATAGAATTTGCGATATAAAATGAAAATATTCAGGAAGAGGATCTGCCATTTTTTCCGCGCGCTTTTCAATATTCACTCGTCCCACTTTGTTTCTGCCCAATCACCACTATCAATCACCACAGCATGAACTTATCTTTCAAAAGATATACATACTACGTGGTTTTAGCAACATTAAAATTTTGAACCACTACTGATCAGTGCGCCATTATGGTATTTGCCCAAATAAGGAATTCCCAATGTCCAATTGATGGGGCTTTTTTTTCTGGTCATTTCCAGCTTAGTATAGAACATCTGAGCCAAATTACAGCTTTATATTCTTTTTATCCGGGTTAGACCGTTTTTATATCTTATTCCACTTTACTATAGTGGCAATGCGCTAGTAATTCTGCTCAAGTAAGCCATGTGACACATTCTTACAGTTTCGGAGACTGCTCGAAGAATTTTTGATATTGTGGTATAGTGATGTTGTTGTTCGTTAACACTCTGATAATCAAGCTAGAAGCTAGATCAGGTAAGGAGTACGATTCAAGCTACAGGTCACGTTGCAAATTACAGTCTTAATGTAAAAAGCTTCGATTTCTCATTGAATATTTTTATGTATTGAAGCAACAGCATACTTAAAGAGTCATTGCTAACAATGAGCCTTTGCGAGGGTGGCAAATTATCCAGGCGACAATCCAAACAATGGCAGTAAACTTCTATGGATTAACCATAATTGATTTCAGACTGTCTGAAAATGCATTATGGGATGCTTGCGTAGCGCAATGGCTCATTGTTAGCAATGAGTCTTTAAGACAAATTTAGAGAAAGGTATGTGAAAAAGTGCAAGATAATGTAATAGTGTCGAACATATTGAAAATTCATTTCCTTTTTTTGTAAAAAAATTTTCACAAATGATATTGTTTTGTTAAAATCAACTTCTAAATCAAATTGTAAACAACGTTTTTTGGAAGAGCTTGTACAGGTGTTTTGCAGAAATGGACTGGACTCGATTTATATTAGTTGGAATTTGTTGCCATCACACACTTTTTTATAAGAGTGATTTAATCTTTGTAAAACGTCAATATCTTTATTAAATTGTTTTTAAGAACAAGGTTCAAAATCATTGCGAATGTTTCTCTTTATCACAGAAAATGCTCTAGAAAATTCGAAAGTAATGATTCTCTTGTTTGCTCAAAAAACAAATATAGATAAAATGGCGATGAAATTAAAGCCTGGCTATTATTCTAAGTCAATTTTGATCCTCAGTATTCTTGAAGAATTTATTCCCATTAGTGTGTAGAACTCAGGCAGAAAAGCCGATCAGCTCTTTTCGTAAGTTTGCAATTTAATTTCTTCAAAGGGATAACATTTTTTCTTATCGCAACATTAGGCATGATAGAGAGACAAAAAGGAGATTTTAAAATTATAGTTTGAGAATGTTGAAGCATATGGCCTTTAAAAATCAGCTATAAATCAGAGTAACAATTTGTCACAGAGCTTTCTTTAACTTTAAACGAGGTTTTAGGTAATCGTGTGTCCCATGGGCAATCACAATTTTATTCGGTTTACGTATTCTTGTATGGCGTCTTTGATGCCATTATAAACTATTGAAGAATCCCCTCAACACGATAGAAATCGAACACCTTTTTCAGCGACATCAGCCAACTTTGTTAGTTTGACAAATGTTATAAATGTCAAGGCAAATATTTGTCTTTGCCTATTTTCAACGTTACCTTAAGTGCATTGTTAAGTAAACACTTTTGTAGCACAAAAATTGCTAAGCCTAAAACACTGTTGGGAAAGAAGGACCCTATTTGTATCCGGCTTAGAAAACATTTATACTTAAAGCATTTTAAAACAGATTCTAGGGCATATATCTTACAGGTATCAACTTGGTGACAATCAAAAAGTGTAAGAGAATTTTGGAGCGCATTAACAATCAAGTTAAAGTGGATTTAACGGTTTAGAAAGCATCGGTTAGTCTGCCATTTCTTGAAAAACACACACATTTATTAAGTTAATTCTCTTCCCTAATCTGTTTACCAAATTTGAAATAAAATATTAATGTTTAAATACTATCAAAAAAATAAACATCAACATACCATCGCACCTTCGTTGTGGTTCAAGTAGAATTTGATTACATGGAAATGAATGAGCTAGATCTTATTTGAGTGCTGAGTTTTTCAACTCTGGTATCAACTCCTTTTATCTGAACTTGCTGCTTCTAACGTCAATAGCAGATTACTGAATGCTAGTGAGGGGAGCTGGTGCAAAGAAAACCAATTTTGCGCTTTTAGGGGAAAAATCATGAAACTTTACACAAAGAAAGTTTATGTAAGAAAAAAAAAATTGGTCTTTGAGCCACCCAAAAATCACGTGCTTGTGTATTTTACGGACCAGAATGCCAACCCCATAGAAACAAAAAAATACATCGTCAAAAAACATTTTAGCATAGATCATTAGAAAGTTCATGAAAAATGAAGCTAAAAATACCCAAACACTGAAACTGTAAAGTTGGATGGTAAAACGTTATAGGGCCTCAAAGTTTTTATACCCAGGGGGTAAAGAACATGATTTTACTACGATTTTTGGCTAAAGAAGGACAAAAACTTGACTTTTAGTTTACAAAAGGGCCTTAGTCAAGAAAGCATACTATATTTAAATACCTCGTTGACCACAATAAACATCCAAGTACTCTAAGGCTAATTAAAAGCAATATTATTTCAATATTTACCCCCTGGCCTTGTATAAAATACGGTTTCAAGTAGTTTTTTGACAATAGTCGTACTTCAAAATCAAAATTAAGTCTGTATCATGCAGCAAAAATGGCCAATATTCTCACACCAATGGTATAGTAGCCAAGGGTAGCTAGATGCTGATGACCCCTGTTTTGAAAAAGGTAGGATTCTTGGGAAATTGTGGTGGACATTTCTAACCAGCAGGCTAGAACAGACACTTTATGTTTCTTGTATTTTTGTATGCTAGATTTCATCAAAATGTCTCTTGGAGCTCCCAAGAACTCGAACATCACTTTTTTCTTTTTGATAAACTGAAGCCCTTCTTATTCAACAGCTTTAATGCATCAGAGAGCTTCTGTTAATAAGCAAAATTGGTCTTAATAAGTTCTTCTCTTTAATTTGAGAATGTTCTAAGGGATATTGTATAAATCGTTAATAACTACATACTAGAAGAATTTTAACGATTAACAATTGCTCATGTGCTGGAAGAGAAGCACGGATATACACTTTTGACGAAGAACTGGAAATGTCTTCCAATGCACATATCACGTCGCCAGTTGCGGAAATTTCATTTTTTTTCATTTCTCTGTTAATTCTTAATATGCGTATAAGCTCTAAAAAATGTCATGAACATCACTGTCTACCGGTATGTCAAAGTGTGTTTGATGCCTTGGTGGCAGATGCTTAGGCGATGATTGGCAGAGCTGTACACGTTCTTGGTGTAAAGGTCGGTATGATTCTAAGTTCCTCCTCCATGTTTCACGATTAATGCGATCATCAGGCAACTTTTTGCCATAATAGTAAATTTAAGATGATTGCATCGAGCATGAAACTCAGAGTAGCAACTTGGAACCGTCCTGCTCTATTCTATATACAAAAAGTGCAAAGTAAAAATATTGTAAAAGTAGTCAAGTATTTGGTACTTATGTGTAGTTATCAGCAGGGACAGATTTAACGCGGGTTGTAGTAGGTGCGAAATTCCCCCAATATTTCTGTGTCCTTCGGTAAATTTTGCTACTATTCGGTAAAAATCATTTTTTGATAGTCAGTAGTAGCAAAATAACGTCAAGATTTTACATTATTTATCTTCTCATCTTTTTTCCTTAAAGTTAAAAAACCGAATTTTCAGATTTAGTATCTAGTAACCCAGCCCGCTCCTCTCCCAACCAACACCCGTCCCTGGTTATCAGGCTAGGTTTGATTTTTGTGGCTTTCTGTCTTTCGAAAAAATGGCCTAAAGTTTCCAAGAGAGATACAGATGTAGAAGGTTTCTCAATTTTATAGTACATTGAAAGGTAGGATAAGCAATTGAGTATATTGTTTTCAAGACCTTGCTTTGCTTCTTTAGCTATTATTGAGACAGTTTCATGACTTATCTAAACTTCTGGTTGACATGTGTTATGTCTTCTCATAGCGCTTGTCATAAGCAGGCTGTCTTGTCGCTTGTCGAATCGCATCCTTGTGTTTCTCTGCATTTGGTTTGCGATGGCCCTACTGTTGCAGATGGCCTGTCTAAAAATAACGCAACTTGCACGTTTCGTTATGGGAAAGGAGTCATAATAAAGATGGTTGCTTCTGTGAATAATTTTTGAGTAGGAATGAGTAAAAATAGGGTTATTTCTTCACGCTCTTCTTCAATCAGATAACTTTTGCCGTGGATGGATACTCCCATTTTTGGCTAATTTGAGACTCTGATGCTCTTGATATTGTTTCTAATTCAATATTGATTTGTCTACATTTGCCTACTATAAATTCTTTCCAAGGCAACTAAATATAACAAAAGTTGCCACATTTTAGTAGCGTGGTTGACAAAATCTCTTGTTTTTTGTTGAAATGAGCAATTTAAACAAGCAACATCTTCTCTTTCAATTTTCCATCTGAAACTGGGCATATTTTTACGATGTTATCATTTTTTTCGGTAAATCTAGCCTTGGTGCTCTCATTAAGTGCACTCTTACAAACAAATAATTAACATGCATAGAATTGCATCTATTTTGCATGCTGAAATCATTTAAACAACATGTTTTTAAAACATCCAGAGCGGGTTGTTCATTTTCCACCACGTAAGGGCAAGTTCGCTGCAACGGGGCTTTTCAACATAATACAATATTTTTTGTAAAAATATGCCTTATGCCTAATATTTGCAAAAAACCTGGAAATTTTTTCAAGGCAATTCTTTTGACTATCGTCCTAGGCTGGTTTTAGCTTTTGTTTTGTTTGTGATTTTACATAAACGTATATCATGAAATTAAAGCCTCGTTTCAAGATAAGGCCATTACCCATCCAAGGTAGCTATAGTGAGAAGTCCACGACGATCAGTCTAAGTATATTTCAAAACATTTCATTTAGTTCAATTTTCTTTTACTGTATTCTGACTTCAATTGATTTCATGATTCATGATTTTATGTTTGAAATTGCTCTATGTTTTAAGAAACATTTACGATTATGATTTGGGTCAAAATTAATACTTTTACACAGTGTGGAGGTCTTCTTGCAAGTCAATTTTATTCTTAGCTGTCTTAAAGATCAGAGTGATATTGAAAAAGTTTATCTTTGCCGTCTAGGTAAGATACATATCATCATATCTCCCTGTGTATTTCTTTACATACATTAAACCATATATCTTTAATCATACCTCCCTGTGTGCCTTAATACTGGTATATGATATATGAATACACAGCAATCGGTGTCTTTTTAACATCGCCATCCCCTAAACATCAATCTGGTATCGATTTTAAGAACCGGTGCCTCAAAAATTTTCAGAAATGCGTTAAATAAAGATTCTTCAGATGGATGTAGCCTACCTCAGTGTTTCCTACCTTCAGTATTAACTTCCAATATACCAATATTTACTTGTAAAGCCAAATCTCGTCAGAGACATTTTGAGCGCGCGCTCAAGGCGCACAATAATTAGATTTCATTGGCTGAGCTCTTGCGTGAGCGCCTGGGAGTAGAAACAAGACATACTCTCAAACGCTTGCGAGTGAACATGAAGTTGATAGCAGCGACTGTGATCATTCCCAATGTACGCATGCGTACGTTTGAGCGCTTCGAGCGCGCGCTCAAATATGTATCTGACGAAATTAGGTTTAAATTTCATAAAACTCCTTTCCTTAAAATTTTGAAATTACTAAGCAAATTTGAAATTATTAATTGACTAGAGAAATTAATTGTTTGATCATAGCGCCTTTAACTTGCCTTCTTTATTTTTACAACAGTGCGTATGATAAGAAGCACTAGCATAAAGCAGGTACTTTCTTCGATTTCAGTGACTTGAAAAATGTGGAAAAGCTCAGACAGATCTGGAAGTGAAGCAGCGAATAAATTTTGACTTTTTTGAAAATCCTGACTTATCAAAGATTTACACAGTAATCATTTGCTTTTCCTTCTATTTATTTGCTTAAATTCATTCATTGTAGGACATAAACTTCGGTATTCGAATAAATCTGCGTAGAGAAACAGATAACGCCCACCATGCTGCCCTAAGAAACACAGCAAACAGACAAATTAAGCCCATTTTATTTGCAAAATTCTTAGTTCTCGCAAGCAAAGTCGTCAATTTGTATTTGATGTTCACATACAGTACCAAAAAGTTTGCATGCGAACCATCTAATTACGCCCACAAAATCGTTATAATCATTGCAGAATTGCAGCTTCTCGGATTTACCGCTTCATTTTTTAATTCACAGATAATTAAAATCACGATGACATTTTGATGAGCATCGTATCCAAGTTGATATCATAGAAAAAATCATTGCAACGCAACATCATGTAAGCGATCTTCATGTAAGCGATCTATTGGGCAAAGCCTTATCAGTAATGAGGATACTGACACAAAGAGGTCCTACTCTTTTTCATTGATGGTATGGGTAACGAATTAGCAAATACAACTTAGCAATGTGATAACGTCTCTTGACTCATGAAACATAGCTTAAACTTTAAAAAATAGTGTATATACATTAAGACAAATTAAGCTCCCTTAAGAGATAATTTTCGCCTATCTAAAATTAATGTTGGACCTAATAAATATCCCAAGAACCTATCTTCTGCACACTGAATACAGGACCAAAGGTAGTTAGTATCATTTTTCTGCTTCGCTCGATATTGGCGTAACAAGAAGTTTGCTGTGAACGTTGGCAAAATTTCCAAGTTGCTGATGAGAAACATTTCTAATAGATGCAAGAATTACTGAGCAGCATCCGGTAAGCAGTTTGAATATCACTTTGATTTTGGTAAGAACATTTCGGAACAATATATCAACTAGTGCTTCAGCAAAGATCATAAAAAGTTTTCGCTTACCTACCAACTTTAACGAGACGCCGTCCGAGCTTGATCTTCCTTCCAATATGTGTCTACATTGTAAAGGAGAAAAACTGTCTTCAGACTTTCAAATAACAGAACAAAACGCAGTTGTTTCAATGACACGCGGTGTTTGAGTAACTATTCAGAAATGTCAAAGAAACTCTAACAAAATCTATCGTCTTGCATGTTACGCTATTTTAATGAATGTATCCGATTGTAGCACTGTTCAGTTTCCAACATGGAAGATAAGAAAGCAAAGAAACCAGACCACCACAGGTAGCCCAATCTTGTCTCTATTATTCAGAAGCAATATAATAGTAGATAGCAGCAAAAAGCGGAATGGAGGAGCCAGGTCGTTTTTATTCTCTTTGTAAAACTTTTCATAACAATGAAAAGAATTTGACACAAAATTTTATCTGTTTATGATAAGATTAGATATAGTACCTAAGATCAAAAGACCCTCAATAAAGGTTAAAAAAAGAATGAAGTTTGTTTTGTCTCTTTTTGTAGCTTTTATCAAAATGAATTACTTTTTTGAAGCTCTATTCAAGGTTGAAGCCCCACTCTACTGCCTGCAGTCTCAAGTTAGACTGCCTGTTAAATGAAAGATAGCAAAAAACTACTGGTTGCCACTTTAAAGATGAAAAGCTTTGCGAAAATACAGCTTCTGTAACTGATTTGACTCTTTGGACAAAATATTAGCTCATATAACGTTAAAATGTTTATCAGTGAACCTTAAGAACATCTTCTGCTGGTTTCTGAGCTACTGTAACAGTAAAAAAGAAAACAATGCAATATTTGTTAGACATCGCGCAGCCATTGGGCTAGCAGAGGCTATAGCCCCACCTCCTAGTTTTTGCAATAATAGGTTAGAAAATGTTTTGGAAAACTTCACTCTAACGCAATTTTGGAAAGTTTAATCTCCTAAGAAGTAGCACTTCTGACTGGAAGCTCTTTTTTGTTCAATTGTTTGGTGTTTAATCTTGTTAAATAATATGTTGTACTTTCTAATTTGGTTAGTTTGGTGTTTATTTATCTTCAAGCCAATCATGGCTATTTTTATAGTAATTGATATCCCCAAGGGGGTACTCCCTAATCTTCTATAAGGGGATATCCATGTCAAGATTTGGGGTGTGAGATTTTAGAAAAAAAATACATTTGGGGTCTGTGAATTACAGGTTAGGAAAAATTCAGTATTCAGGGTCTGAGAAGTGGAAACGAAGTTGTAAAAGAAAACCAAATATTAGAGAGAATCCCTAAAGAAAGGAATCCTTAAATTTTAAATCTTGAAACATCTCTCTTGGCTATTTATTGTTTAGGGTTTTGAAATGGAATTGAAAATGTTGTGATAGTCAATAACATTTATAAAAATGGTAGTCCAAAATATGTATAATTACTCAGGGTCTCAAAATTTCGAGACTCAATATTTGGAGTTCTTCAAAACTGTAGCTCAATATTTGGGGGTCAACAAAAATTGCTGACACGGACCCCCCGTAAATAATAGTAGTGATTACCCCCCCCCCCCTGGGTTGATATCTTCTCTAAATCAGACTGTTTATAAACAATAATAAGTAAAAATAAGCCAGTATACTCCAAAAGGGGCGCTCTTTTGGCGTTCTAAAGGGCATGTCCGCAAACAGTTTTTGGGCACGCTCTTTTCAGTCCTTACACTTCTAGACTAGTGCGCGGTTCCTGAGTTTGTTTAAAGAAAGTTATGCTTCTTGTAGTATTCTAAGGTTATGTTATTAAATCAGAAGCTTAGATAAAACCAAGTTTCATTAAAGATGGCTGCAAGTATTATTGTCACGAGCAAATCGCTATCGAAACTGCAGGAACCACATAGTTAAACCAGGTTAGTTTGATAGTCGGCTTTAAAGTCTTTCATTGTTGTCTTAGCAACATCAATGAAACAGACTGAGAATTTGATATACAAACATCAGATCGGTTTTGTGAATTTGTACTCCAATAAACTTCATTCTTTGTAGGTAGACCACTCAATAAGCTTATATCATTCAAATATAGCCAACAACTAGCGAGGTTATTGAAGCTGGTCATTTCCACATACAAGATTTGATTGTAAATTTTTCATATAAACAATTGCTGCAACCTTTCAAATAACAGAAAAGAGCAAAGTCAGTAGACTGCAACGACAGTCAATGGTAACATTACAAAAGATACTATATTATTGTGTTTAAACTGCCAGCAAATGTTCCAACAACAATAATACCTAGTTCTTTCGAAACCGTTTTCGCGAAACTTTTTGCACACTTAGATAGGAAATCAGAATTTCTGCTACAAAAAACTATTTAAGCAAATTTAAAGGACAAGTTGACGCAAGATATAGGCAAAGGATTACCAGAATTGAGACGAAAGACCTATACATTATTTTGTACGAACAAGAAGGGTGCAAGAATAAACCTTAATGTGAAGGTTATAATTTACAGTAAAATTATGAGTTTTGTAGGGCGGACAGAAAGACAGAAGAAAGGCTGGACAGAAAGACAGATTTAAGAATATCGAAAGTGAACTAAAAATATTCTTTTACATTGCAGCACGGAAATTCAAAGCTTAATACACTTACTTTCAATGATTAGAACTATCTTGTGTAATGTTCTAAACGAGGCTATTGTATAACGAGGTTTATTATTATATAACACAAGTAACAGAAGCACGTCTCTTGTGTTTGTGACCTTCTAATTGCGAATTGCTGGACACTTCATCTTGTTTTGGTTATCTTCAAGATACGGCTAAATGAGCTAACGGTAGTTAATTGTTGTGATCAGATTATTTTTACACGGAAAATTTTATCTTTTTGTCGAGTATCTTTTCAAACCAGTAACAATATCTTGCCAGAAATATATTCTAGTGTTTTGTGACTGTTTGGTGGAATTATGAAACATAGGTCCACTATGACAATGTTGATGTTACATAATCAATCTGCTTCACAATTTCCAACCTTACTTTTGCAATTAGAAATTGAAATCTTCTGGCCTTTGCTCAACTTCAAACTTTGCCATGTTATGAAGTTTCAAAATTTCAATAGGATTTTACGAAGATCAGAGCCTATAAATTCTGACAATTGTATATTTTTACTTATTCAGCTTCAAAGATAAAATGCGTTCATGTTTCGATTCTAGCAGCACCAGGTCGAAACGTTTAGCACACAAATTATCTTTGTACTTCTGCAAAGGTGAACTTCCAAGCAGTTATATTCATAGCGCAATCAATTGTTTTCCCACAAACCAAATGGTTTGATATATGTGACTGTAGGAGATTTCTAATGTTCTTTGCGTTGCATTTATGTCGTATTCGTTTCAAGATACTGGCAGCTAGGCCCTATACACCCGCCATTATGCCAGAATTCAAGAAATTCATATACGTCCAGGACAATTCAAAAGTGCATGCGCACATTTCAACAGCGCTAGGCTACTCCAGGTATCTTGCCACTAGCTCAAAGTACTTCTAGTTAATAATTTTAGTTTACTACCCCCTAGCTCTTTATAAAGCACTACAAAATGGGCTCATAAAGAAAGCAAGAATACTAATCCAAGACTTAATCAATGTAAATTGGCTGTGATCTAGGAAAGGAAAAGTTTCACTATATCAACTACATAGAACTAATGAAGTGACGTAACGCAGATGCCATGTGGCAATAACCAGAAATTTTTTAAAAAATCAACCGTATATCGGATATCTGGCATAAAATTGGGAAAAATTCTTGGTTTTAGCCTGAAACAACACGATGTAACTATCATTAAATGGATTGTGTCTTCCGGTTTTGAAATAATTTTTTTCCATGGAAAATAACACCAACAAATATTTTTCAATCACAGATACGAGAAAAGTTTTTGTTACAGTAGCAGTCACATTTGGTGAGCGACAATTCTAACTTTCTTTTGTAAAATACCCGGACTCAGCGAAAACAACTGTCGATATTTGACGTTTGGTTAAAATTTGAAACGGGTTAGTTTTCTAAATTATGTTTTAAAGTATTAAACACAAGCGTAAAAAAGCGCGTTAAGTAACAAAAAGGCACTGTTTTGTTGCTTCAAATTATTCAGTTTAAAAAATTGAAAATATTTTCATTTGACTTTGACTCTTTTCAAAGATAATTGTATATTGATGATCTTACAACATATCTTTATCTCAACCATAAAAAACTTGCCATTTTCATAAAATGTGTGTCTAAGATAGTCGAAAAGGCTTTTTGGTAACAAGTAGTTACAATGGACAGATAGAATTTTTGAAAAAATTATATGTACACAAATATTCAAATTTATATAAACTGCAAATTAAATCTGTATTCTTGGAAGTTGGAAATTAAAAAGCACACATGAATGAGAATAGAAGTCAGTGACAAATCAAAAGCAAACAAGATTAAGAAGAGGCATACTCAGGAAAGAAATTCGATGTTTGCGAGGGCAAACACAACCTTCTCATCAGGACTATGTCAACAACATGATTAGGAACGTTGTTGATGGAAATAGGAAATCATTTCGTACCTAAAAACGCATAGAAATCACCGCATACACAGCTGCCATGCAACTCAGAGTTCTAAAGATGACTAGCTATTTCTTATCTTGCAAGTGAGTGGAAATCCTTGAGTTTCATATTGAATTAAAAGAACTTTTAAGGCTCTAAGAATCAAAATTGTTAAATCACACTGGAAGAAAGCTAATCCGCAAATTCTTTGTCTGCTTCTACGAATTTCACTGCACATTTTGTCGCTATTCCCCTGTTCCCGAACAGCCGATGTGCTCATTCTGTGTTTAATTAACTGTTGAAAAAGCGATAATATCATTTGTGCAGATCTCTGTTACGAATCTCCACAATAATGTTATTAACTTATACAAAAGGATGTTCAGCCAGCACTTCTGATAATCTGTTGGAATCTATTCATTTCAGGTACGAATGACCAATGAACCAAAGTCATACACAAAACGTTATATTGAAAACGATATAGATCAATGTTCTCTGAAATATATACACTGACTGATATCTGTAAAAAACCAGCGCAAGAATGAAACAAGATTGTTTTCCCATCATAAAAGTGGCTTGCCTTTGCATTCTATTGCATTTGTTCGCGTAATAGCAATGAAATATTTCGGCTTAGCGTTTATTGTAAGGAAAAACGTTTCTCTTGATGTGCCGTATTATAAAGCATTCAATTCATCTACTGAGAGCGAAATTGCTTAATCATTTTCAAAAAGGAAAGATTTTGTTCAAAACTTTGTTCTTTGTCTTTTGAGCAGGAAAATATTTGTTCATTAATATTTGCCACACCTTTGAATCAAAACTGAACTTTCCTACAATAATAATGCTAGAGAATTTTGTCTAGTAATAACAGTGCAAATGATTCTTCTTTTTTATTGACGATGAATGATAATTATCTTTCCAATAGAAGTAAATGTATGATTTTCTTACTTAATGATTGCAACTCAATGCATCCAAAATTTCAAACAAATCATTTTTGCATCTCGATAAAGTTGTTTACTAAATATTAGCCTGTGATAATTGTAGAGCTTGACGATTTGACACGATCTTACGCAATAATTTATATTATTTTGCAATTCATCTGTAATAACTTTGATTGCAAAAAAATGTTAGATTGATCTTCAGGTATTTAAATGTTTATCTAGCAGGTAAAGAACAAATTCTCAATGAGCAAGTTCAATCTGAAAGTTATGCACAGGTGAAATTTGTAACTTCAATCCAGCGGCAGATTTGTCTCATTGAAAACTAACAAGAGAAGCCCTCTGGCTTATCAAAAAGCTTATCAAAAAACTCTGACATGTCAAATAGGTCCCAATATGCAGTTATGCATATGCATCATTGGAGCAAACATCTTTTATAAGCATGCCTGCATAGTTAAGTTGTCAGTACATTTATATTACCTGCTCCAAAAGAAGCAATTAAGATTTATGTTTTGAAGGGTATCATTTATTCTTTGAATGATCTTACAGTCAGTCTAACATATATTTACTATGTTTTGCTAAACAAACAAAAGAGTATTAGATCAACGAAAACAGCTTTATCATACCTTGCTAGTTTTATTGTTAACTCCAAGATATGCAACGATTGTTACAAATGACCATGTTGGCATAACTCATTGCAGTACACAGAACTTTGCTTGCTGATTTTCATGTTAAGGAATTACACTTCTTTTATGGATTCTAAGAGACTAAGCTTAGCCCTTTGAACAATTCCACAATCCATATAATCCTTAGCTGCCGCCCTCTCCATATTAGCGGTTCTGCTTATATTTGAGAAATCCAATCATGAGATCCAATTAAAAAAACTATGATGTTGGTTTAGCTCCTCAGTGAATCTTTATTCTAGGGCTCAGACTGACGAAAAGCTTGGGTACAGTTGTGAAAAAGCATTTTGGTCTAACAACTTATTGAAGAACGCTGTTTATTTTATACGGTTACCAGCAGGTGTCTGTCAGTTCTTGATAGGACAGTCCTGGTGGATATACAATCCAAAAGAATCATTAAAGTTATGAAATATGACCCATCATTAAAGCTGTTTTTTCTTTCTGGTCATCTGCTTAATTGCTTTCGACATGTTTAAAAACATCGCAGGTATTCTATGGAGAGCAGGCAGTAAAAACTAGTTTTTTTGTAAACATTTAAAAGGCTGCCGAAGGTCAAGAAGAAGCTTTACCCAATGCAAACGTATGCAGGCATTGATAGCTTCATATGAAATGCAAACAAGCTATAGAAATGCATGAAACAAAAGTGCTGTTATCCCTATTGATAAACAACCGTTGATGTTAATTTTTAAGGAAAATTAACCTTTATTTTCAATATAAGTGTAATTCAGGTAAAAAAATTCGCTGACAGTTGATCGGGATATATCATATTTTAGGCTTAGATTAAACAAATATTTTATATTGTGAAATTCCTGGACGAAATCTTAATACCTTCTAATTAAAGAAATAAGAAATCTTTCTGCTTTTTCGACAAATCATATTTCAAAGGCTAAACACTTTATATGATGCAAATAACAAGGCTTTGTATTAAAAAGTTGTATCACTATCAATATCCTGATATCAGAAAATTTTACCCATTTGTAAAATTATTTGATGGATTACACCCTCCTGTATGAAAAGGTATCCCAATGTTTTCTTGCAGGTAGGAAAGTCTGACTTTTCTTATCTTATTGTCCCTCTTCAATTTAATCGTATTTAATCTTCAATATTAAGTACTCACAAACGACTCAATTCAGCTTTGATTTAGCACTTCTGTCTGTCGTCATGTTTTTTCTTCGTCACTTGTAACTTTTATCTAAACTCTGTATTCAAGTTATTTATATTACAAGTTATTTGGCTAATGATTGATTTAGGCAAGAAACTTGGAATTGCAACTTTGAATTGTTCTATTTAATACACCAATGTGTAATTTTCCAAATTTTTAATGCTTCATTTACAATTTATCTCTCAGCTAGTAAAATGTTTTAAACGTTTGCCTGCCTTTTCATATCGTATGAATGCTCCATTCATTAAATATGTTAGATCAACCTCTTTCAAAAGAAAATGGCTGTGATCCAGGTCTGCTTAATCCGTGCTGCAATCTTTTTTCACTTATTTGCTTGCGATTTTGATATCTGAGTTTCAAAATTGATCTTTGTTAAGCACATGATCTACTGACAAGAAGAAGTATGTCATGGCAGGATTATATTTTTGATGCTTTGATAGGCTATTTAGGCAGATATCATGCTTTGATAAATTTGATAAAATTTTCACGGTGATATTTTGCAAACGAAATTTTGCAAACAACTCAAAGATATTCAAAGAATTGTTAGTTATTAAAATGAACATAATTTGTATCTCGTCAATAAGGAAAAAGGTAATATGTAACTCTGAAACCAAAATTCTATTGGAAGATTTGACTTAGCAACAATTTCAAGCACACGAGCGTTCATTCTTCGACTTGACATCAAAAATCAAATATAGTAAAAGTAAATAAAAAAATAATACAAAACACCGTTGCGAATCTGATATCAAGATTTTCTCTTCAATTTTTCCAACAAATCCCTAACCTTTTTATAATTTTGATGTATTCAAGTCAGGCAACAAGCATACTATAGAAATAATTCAAGGTTTCAATTAAAAGTACTTTGCTAAACTTAATTCTCATATAGTTATGAAAAGACTGATATTGAAATGATCTTGAACTTTAGCATTTTTTAGTCTCACAATCCTAGACATGATCAAGCACATGGTAGAGATAGCTAGCAAAAATTGTGTAAGATCTCACCTACGTCATAAAATTATAAGATGTAATCTGGGCGTTCAAGCTTGTTATTGAAAGTCTGTATTATGCTGTATTTTATGTACTGAAATGCTTGAAGTTATCATCTTCTCGCGTGGTAGATACAGTCTGGCAATAGAAGCATAGAAGATACGTAACAAATCTAGTGTTATTTTAGATTATCTGGAAAAAATCTGTTTGCACAATGAACGGGAAAATCGAATCTGTTAAGCTTACAAGCCAAGCAGATTCGATTTTCCCGTTCGAGAATGCGGATTGAATATAATTGTAAACAGAGACATGTTAGGATTAAAGTCATGGAAAATGTTGACAAGTTGAAATTCAGTTTCAAGGCTTCTGTTTACCTAGGTAACTTAAAAAAATTAAAGCAAGTTGTGGAAATCAGTTGCAATAAATGTATGTTGTTTGCAAATGAAGGAGACTGCTTTGAAACTTGATGTAAACGGGTTTAACCTGATGGAGCTAACTGATGAAACTAGCATTGTCGTTGCCAGAGTATTCATGACTGACGTATGCTAAGATCCAGTTGTGAATATTTTTAGGCCCTTTTGACGTGCACTTCCCAATTTAATCACGTCTGCTCAAAGCAAAAGTATTGGGCTTGATATATAGCTATACAAAACATCAAAAAAGGGTGGTACAGAGGGTCAAGCGATGGTTGCAGGGGTGGTGCTTATACCCTCAAACATTTTAGTTATTCCTGGCTTTCTTACGAATTTCAGAACTTTTTAAATTTCTAATAGGCTTTTTTATCTTTTTAGCATTCAGCGCTTTGCAATTATGGGATACCATTTCCTATTAAGCCCAACCAACTCTCTAAGAAGCGTGAAATTTTAGTATATATCTTTTATCAACAGCTCAGTACATCCTTTGCGGCGTTTCTGTCACATGAATTCTTTTATGGTTGTATGAAAGGCAAGTCAAATTGAGGCGCCATATGTAATGATTGTCATGCGAAGGAGCTGGTGTTCCTGTTGAGAGCTAAAACCTTGTGATTATAGAAAAATTTTAGGCCCAGGGGTATCACTTGAGCATTTCATTCGGGGGGTCAATCCAAAATAACCAAAATTCACCTAAAGTACTGAAAGTAAACTTAACCGAACCATGTGTGTTAAGTAAGTAAGTATCAGAATGATAATTTCTAAATAATATCTGACTAAATAATAAGAGGTGAGACTAAATAATATCAAAAGACGAAATCTTGTTCCTTAGCACGTAAGAAACTACTAGTTGTAGTTATTTTGAGTGATTCATAAAATGATTAGCTCTAACATATCTGTTTTCTGACATCAAACTTAGATGAGGCAAATCCAACTAATGCATGTGACTTAGCAACTGACGAAAAGACAACTCTTTAATTCTTGTTCTCGATTGTATACTGGGTTGATCTTACCCGTAAATATTCAGAAGATATATATTAGATCAGATACCCAAAAGTATCAGAAAACAAGGAAAATTCTTACCCATTATTTTCAGATAGATCCCCCGACTACTAAAAGTGATACCCCCTCGGATTTTAGGTCGTAGGTTTTGTTGTTAAAGTTAAGCTTCGACTTTCCATCGCTTCTATGAAGATCCATAAATATTCACATCATAGGTCATCTGTTATCTGTAGAATACTTGATGTCCATTTTACTGATCTAAAAACGCTGGTTTAAATCCTTTCTCGATAGATAGTATCTGGTGTTGTTAGTACACAATAAGGCACCTGGTTTTTATCAGAAGTTTTTTAGATATGTAGAAATTTTAACGACGATTTCTTCTGTCAAGAAGTTGAGCTTATTCGGAAATTTGGTGAATATACAGGGAACTTAAGGATTTTCTGTTACTAAGTAATATATGAATACAACTTTTTTATTCAAATTGACCTTGCCCCTTATTTCAAGGTTTCATCAAGTTTTATTTTTCTATTCAAAATCTAATTGT
This sequence comes from Rhopilema esculentum, assembly GCF_013076305.1. The sequence goes on from NW_027019328.1 coordinate 6,326,498, forward strand.
ACTGAAAAAATGTTACAGAAACGTTATATTCAAAGCTAACAGATCAAAGCAAGGCACAAGCCTTTGATCTAGCTCGTTGAGCTCTAACTTGCATCAGGGTATATCAACATTTCACACATTGATAGGCCAGATAGCCTTTGCGTAATTCCTAATGGTTGAATTTGCAAGTAACGTACTTTTTGTGAATGCTTGTTGGCATTTTTTTCACGAAAACAAGATATTGCCAATTTGGATTTTTGTAACGATGGATCCATCTCTAATCTAAAAAGTTATATTTTGAAATGAAGAAGTATTGATATGGTGAAAATCACTGTTTACCGGTCGATCATATGCTAGATATAGGCAGAACTGTACAGGCTATTTAGTCTAAAGAACAGGAGGGTTGTAAGTGGCTACTCCGAGAGATCATCAAGCAGCTGCTGTATATTGATATACAGACAGTATCAGAAGAGCATAGGAACGTGTTTCCTCAGCCACCTTTCATATCATTCAAACGACGTAATATTCTTGAAAATTTACTCGTTAGGGCTTGACTTTACAACGAGAGGGCAGGGACCACGCATAATAGGGGCTGTACTCCATGTGGCAAGTCTCCGTGTTCAGTGTATAATGTTATGTATAGCAGTTATATCTTTGTTTCTCATATAACAGTTGAGGAATATAAATTCAGTTTTAAAATTAATTGTGATTCCTCAAATATTGTATATTTTGTGGAATATAAAGTCTGTGGTTAGCACTTACACGCCGTTTAGGCTTAGATTTGACAACTACAAAGAGTGCAATCATAAGTTTATTAGGGTCTATTCTGTGAATCTTGCAAGGAATGAGTATTAATACGAAAGAAATTCAGGAACAAAGCAATTAGACGACGAGAGTCCAATGTAATGAGTTGAATTTTCAAAATAAATTAAATAAATCATTCCCAAAAGTTATTTCATTTCCAATCTCACTGTCTTTTTTCTTTATTATGCTATTCGTTATTTCCACATTTTTATAATTTCATTCATCTACTTTCCTTTCTTTTTTAGAATTTCCAATTTTATTCCATACTTGGATAGTTTTACTTTTATTTTGTTTAGGATAGACAGCATCAACTTTTTCTAGTTCTTGTGCTATTCTGAATGGTTTAACATCTGCCTTCGCACTTGTTCTTTTGTTCTTTTATCTATTGTGTTCATTCAGCTTTTCTCACCTCCGGCTGGGCCTAGAAACTTTGTAAATGAAGATTAGTTGGCTATTATTTGCCTCCTTTGGACGCGAAAAGTGTTAACCAAGTTGTTTTTTACGGATTATCTATTTATGTCTATATTTATTGACAATATGGTTCTCGTCCACTCAACAAAGCAAGAAACTTAAGCAGAAAGTATAAGCTGTGCTCCATAAAGCTTCATAACTGCAAGAACATCACACTTAAAGGCAGTCTGCCCCCTCAATGACTGGCTAATTCTAACTTGAAAGCCTCGCCTTACAAGAGGGTCTTTCTCTGCCTTTTAAACGTCCGACATTTGCTATTGTCCTGCTCTTGTAGGTGAACGCCACAAAAAATGCCAAATCCTTATATCATCGAAACTGACATTTGAAACCAAAGCAAAATTCGCAGTAACTCGCTCAGGTAAAGTCATTCTATACACCTCATTGGGGAGAGTACACTATGCTGGTTCTTCATTCTTATAGGTTATTTGTGCATTAAACCAACGATGCATAAATATCGGGGTCATGCAAAGAGATTCTTAGAACAATAGGGGCAGACTGACTTTAATATAAAAATCTAATTAGACAGCCAGAAAAACACTAAATTCCGTAGAAGACGTTTATCACGAAAGAGTCAGCCTATGGCTTTGCATAATGGCAGGATTCATAATGGTGGTGGGGCAGGGGGACAGGGGACGGGGGGACAGAGAGACAGATTGACTGAAGAATAGAGGGAATGAGGGACAGTGAATAGGAGGACTTGAGGACAGAAGAACTGAATTTTGAGGACAGGAGAACAGGTGAACAGGAGAACAAGAGGACGGGTAGACGGGTAGACGGGTAGACGGGTAGACGGGTAGACGGGAGGACGGGAGGACGGGAGGACGGGAGGACGGGAGGACGGGAGGACGGGAGGACGGGAAGACGGGAGGACGGGAGGACGGGAGGACGGGAAGACGGGAGAACGGGAGGACGGGAGGACGGCAGGGCAGAAAGACAGGAGAACAAAGAGACAGGAAAACAGGAGGACAGGAAGACAAGAGAACAGGAGGGCAGGAAGATAGGAGAACAGGAGTACAGAAGAATAGGAGAACAGAAGAACGGGAGAACGGGAAGACGGAAAGATGGGAATACTGCAGTACATGTTAAGGGGAGGAGAATAGGACTACCGAGTACGAAGAGAAGGAGAAAAGGTGACAGGATGAGAGAAAGATAGGAAGAGAAGAGGCCTGAAAATATGAGGACTGCAGGACATGGGAATAGAAGAACAAAAGGACATGCGGAAGGGTCGCTGTTAGACCATCGCCCCAGTGGAATATAGCTGATTCAAACATACAAACAAAGCATGCAGCTGATAAATGGAAAGTACATACAAAGTCCAAATCACAGAATCAAGGCTCGGAGTGGAGAAATGTCAATGGAAAGGGCTTTCCTTCAACACAGCCTCTGGAGACAGCGGACAGATTCAGCTGCCTGGATACCTTAACAACAGAAGAGTGTTCAACACAACTACCAAATGACAAATAATACTCAGCCGTTGTAGATAGTCGGGGGTTTCCTAGAACAACGAGTAACACAAGTGATAAACTCGAAAAGGGTATTGATAAACTAAACAAGGATAAATCAAGGCAGCACGCCAATAAAACCGTATATGAAGATCCAAGGAGACCTAGAAGCCCTAGAAAGCCAGCTTTCTCTATTCTCGACGACTCTATAGTAAAAACGATCAGGAGGCAAGGTCTAAATACCGAAGTTCCATACACCAAAACAACAATAAAAACTTTCCCCAGTGCCATAATTGATCAAATGAAATCATATATCAAGCCTACTATAGAAGACAAGCCAGAGGGAATACTACTAGTATGTGGAGTTCCCGAAGTAACAGCAAATAAATTAATTGAATTGGCCTCGGAGGCGAAGAATAGCGTGAGAAATGTTGGTGTTTCCAGTATCATAAAAAGGGGAGATTCGTATGAATTGGAGATCAAGCGAAGAGAGGTAAATGACTTAGTCAAGGCAGGACTTTCGAGAAGCAAAATGAGCTTTATCGAACATGAAAATATTGAAAATAGACACCTTGATCAATGGGGACTTCACCTGAATTACCAGGGAAATAGTATTTTAGCCAGGAACCTCATAAATTTTTAAACGGTGTGTGACTAACAGTTACAGAACAGACATGTAACATTTAAATGGCCCATACATCCATTTTAATTAACAAAATCGAAAACTATGACATATATCGTCATGCTAGGGTCCACTACAGCCCAGCTGAACATATCGACTCGACCTCGCGTTCCGAATGCAAATCAGCTATCTACTCTAGCGAAGCAAGTTCCTTTAATGTTCGTAAAAGCGATTCTTCTGTATCCATATATGACAGTGAAACAGAAAATGAAATAGATAGGCTTTTTCAGCTAAGATCCTCTTCTTGCTTTCTTGAACATAAATAGCCTCAGGTATAAAATAGTAGATCTCAGAGAAATCGCAGAACGATGCCTAACTGATGTTTTAGTGATCTGAACATTGACACCCAAAACGAGCAACACCTGGGCTATAACAAGCAAAAGTCATTTTCTGATGTAATGGGCTTACAAAACCTGGTCAAGGAAAAGACATGTTTCGCAAATAACCACGCCTCTTCTATGGATGTTTTGTTAACAAACCGGCCAGGGTTTTTCAAAACACATGTGTATTCGAGACAGGACTGAGCAACTATCACGGGCTCTTAATCTACTGAAAGCTCAGGTTCCCCACCTTAAAGCAAAAAGTATTACATATCGACGGTATAAAAATGACGTTAGAAGTACCAACTTTGACAATGACTATCAAAGCGCTAATGATGCATATGAGCATCTTACCGGAACGTTTCGTACGCTAGTTGACAAACATGCCCCATTGAAGACTAAGAAACTCAGGGGAAACACTACCCCATTTATGAATCGGGCTCTACGGAAAGCAATTTATACCCGATCTCGGCTTCGTGAGAATTTAAAGAGGCACCCTTCAAAGGCTAATGAAATCAAGTATAAAAATCAGCAAAATCTGTGCGTTTCACTAAGAAAGAAGGAGATCAGAAATCACTTTAAAATGCAACCAAAAACGGTCTACTTTCAAATCAAGACTTTTGAAATCTTGTCAAACCATTTCTCTCTAAAAAAGGGGGGTTACATGATAATGGCATTAACCTTGTTAAAGAAGATAGAATCATATTTGAAGATAAAGAACTTCCCGAAGCTTTTAATCACCATTACATAAATATCGCAGAAGATCTTCTGGAAGAAAATCCACCAGCATAACGAAAAACGCACCCTTTCAAGACCATAAACATATTAGACTGATTCTGTAGGAATACCAAAATCACATTAGTATATTAGCCATCATTCAAAATCGAGAAAGTTCGTTTGGTACATTTTCTCTTCATGAAGCTAAACCAGACGATGTTTTCAAACTCTTGCTTTCAATAAATGATAAGAAATCGACGGGCGAAGACAAAATACCCGCTAAATTTGTCCGTCTAGCTGCAAAGGAGCTATCCATTCCGCTAACAAAAGCTTTAAATACCAATATCAAAAACAGCAGATTACCAGACCGTGGAAAACGGGCTGCAGTCACACCTCTCGACAAAGGCGAACCTGTTCGAACAGTAGAAAAAAATTTCCGTCCAGTTAGTGTGCTTAACACTTTTTCCAAGATATACGATAAAATAATAAAAGATCAGAATTAGTCCTCATCTCGATAAAACCCTGTCTGCTTTCGTTGCTGCCTACAGGAAGGCTTACAGTACACAGCATTTCTTAATTAAAATGCTTGAAGACTGGAAAGTCAAATTGGACAATGATTACATTGTCGGAACAGTTCTGATGGATTTATCAAAGGCCTTCGACAGTATCACGCATGACCTTCTTATTGCAAAACTTCATGCATATGGCTTTGATGAAGGTTCTCTAATCCTTATTTACTCCTATTTAAAAAGGCGCTTACAAGCAGTTCGAATACATTATACTTACAGTCAATGTGTTTTATCAGGGGTACCGCAAGGATCAGTCCTTGGCCCTATTCTTTTCAATTTCTACATCAATGACCATTTTTATTCCATTAAAAAGGCTTCTTTTATAAATTACTCAGATGACAACACTTTAACACATTTTTCAAAAAACCTGCCTCAATTAATTAACGTCTTGGAAAATAAAGCAAGCATCGCCCTTGCCTGGCTCAATCAGAATGAAATGATTGCTAAGACAGAAAAATTTCATGTTCTTCTCGTCAAAAAGGATAAAGAAGTACCATTGGACATAGCATTTCTATTCAAGGGAAAACTATAAATTCTGAAGCTTCAGTAAAGTTGCTTGGCGTAACTATAGATCATAAACTGAATTTTGACATTCACATATCCGAGTTTTGGAAAAAGGCAGCAACCCAGCTAAATGTGCTTAAAAGACTAAAATCTTTCATTGGTTTTGATGAAAAAAAGGTATTGGTCTAAAGCTTTGTCTTCTCTAACTTTAACTACTGCCCTTAACTAGTGTGGTTTTTCTCCTCGGCTAGATCTATGGAGACCATCGAAAAAATACAGGAACGAGCCCTATGTATTCTTCACGATGACCATGATTCATCTTATAGAGATCTGCTTTGCAAATCACAAAAATGCACAATGCATGTAAGTCGGCAAAAGAACCTTTGTATTGAAATCTTCAAAACTGTAAAAAGGTTAAATCCTGAATTCATGCAAAATATTTTAGAACAAAGAACCTCTGATAGATCCTCACTTCGTCCACAAGACTTGCAGCACTACAGGCCCAACCAAACAACTTTCGGTACAAACAGCCTCAGGTCTCTCGGACCACAAATTTGGAATGGCTTACCACAGGAAATAAAATCTGCAGAAAATCTGATCCAATTCAAAAGATTAATTAAAAACTGGGACGGGGCAACCTGTACATGCAACGTATGCAAAACTTAATGATTTATTAAAAATTTGATTTGAAAACTATTAAAATTGTTGATTTAATTTGATATGTATACTTTGTAAATAATCGAATTAGACAAGTTACGGTATTGTAGCTTGAAATTATATATATTCGATTTAGAATAAGATAACAAACAAACAAAAGTGGACAGAAGGACAAGAGGACTAAAAACTAGGTGAGTGTGGGCGGCGGACAGGTGGGCGGCAGAAAGGAGGACTGCAATCTTTTCGAAATGATGATGCTCTCGAGAAATCAAGATCCTTTTAATTCGTATTATCTTTGCTCCAGAAATGAAGGTTGGCTTAGAAAGTTGAATGAGGAAATCTTTTTCAATTTTCGGTTTGTTTATAGCAACTTTGGCTGGAAACGACTAGCTGTTTTAAATAGCCAAGAATTCAATGAGTTAAAACAAGATGAAATAAGGAACTTGATAAAAACTAATGCTACAAGAATGCCATACAGTCTCTGGATGATATTTAAATATGTCGTGGATCGACAACGCTAGTGTTGAATTTGTTTAGTTGGTCACCCTATGTATAAGCGCCTACGTAAGGGCCTTCTTACTTTTCTGTATAGGGTATTATCTTTAAACTTATTGAGGAGAGTTGTCGTCTGAAATCATCACGAACGAACGCGTTATCACAACGAAACGCTGTTTTTCATTTATCTCATTCATGAATCATCACAGTCTAAAATGTAACTGTTTGTTTTTTATTTCATCGTCTTCTGGCAATCTTTCAGTCATTATAGCTGGACTTAATACTTACAATTGTCGTAAATGTTGGAAACTAAGGACGCAGGACCTTCCGTGTATCCTTACAAGGATGCTCAGCCAACTACCCAACAGTTAGATATGAATTCGAAAATCGAGTAAAAAAGATCATAACCATTTGGCTTTGCCACTGGAAGATGCACCTATCTCACCTATCTATTTAAAGGATCGCGTTCCTACCAATCAAAAGAGTTTAGTTGTTTATGAATTTTCATGACGATGTTAAACTCTGTACATAGAACGCACCAGTCAGCGATTAATCGATGGAAGAAATTGCAAAATAGCCAAATATTAAGTAATAAACTACCAGTAAAGCCTTTTTCTACGGTTTTAGCCCCCCCCCCCACTTCTTTTAGACCCCCTACTTTTCTCAACGCTCCGCGGTGCCTGTATCATACATTGTTCATTGCTTCGATTGTTTATTCTTACGTTTAAAAGCCTGTTCTCTGTGTTTTTCTGGCATGTTTTTAATGTGAAATAAACAAATGTTTAGACATTCTGAATGGTCTAGTTTTAAACGATTTGAGAACTCCAGATCTACTGAATTTCGGAATTCTTCTGCCCCCAACCCTGGACCCCAGTTACATTGTTCACTAGCTGCGCTCGGGAAATCACAGGTGCTTTTTTCAAAACTTGGCAACCTTGAAAAACGGTTTCGAAAAGAGAACAGCCACGACGTATTTGCAAAAGCCAAAATACCCAAATAAAATGTGACTCGGCAATTGGTCAACATTTACTTACAAATACAGCGTGTTCCAAAACGTATAGTGACGACAACTTCAAAATCATTGGACAGGCAAGATAGCCTTTTCTGTTTACATCCAAAACAAAGGATCTCGACTTGCGTAGACAGAAAAGGTTCAATTAGCTATTAGGCTCTTCAATTAGGTTAGCAGTCGCTGAATGGTAAAAAACAAAAGAACCAAACAAACGCGTCTTTCTTCCTCTCACATTACTTACGATCCACACCTGGATATAAATTTTCAGCTTATTTTCGGCCATTACCCGACGTTTGTACTCTGAAAAATGTTGAACGAAAAGTGCTTTAGCGCTATGTTATGTTTCCGGTATTTCGTGCAATCTTCAAGCTTTGCGGTACCAAAAACTTAACTAGGTAAAAGAGAAGGTATTTAGGTAAGCAGGCATCAGTTACGCAAAGAAGTGAAAAGTAATAAAGCCCCATATATGAATCAAATTGTTTAACAACCAACGAAGACACGAAATGACTTGAGAAAATGAAAAAAATAACAAGAGAAGATGACAACACAAGATAGAAAAACAGCGCAAAGCACGATGTAGATCATTGAGAGAGGCAAGCCTCGTATTAGCTTAATGAAATTTGCTAAGTAAAAATATCAAAAACCAAAGGGCTACTAAATCAAGGTACCCATGAAAGCCTAGAAGTTCAAATAAGGGCCTAAAATCAAAAGTGTTGAACACGAGAGTATGCAGATGCTGTTTCGAATAGCTTTTGCATATTCTATATAGATGTAATAAGCCCGATTAAAAGTCAAACCTTCCTTTCACGAAGTCATATGTAAATGGTTTTGGAAAATGCAAGCATTTTACAGCATGCTGAAGGCTTGTTCGTCTGACACTCCTCAGAGTACAAAACATCAGAATATGGTTTCGAAAGAGAAAGATGTAAAACATATTGTGGATCGAAATTAATATGCTGTAAAATGCTTGCTTCTTTCAAAGCCATTTTCAAATTTTGTAGCGCCAAAAATTGTTCACACTTTTCGAAGACATATCTACAAAATCAAAGCAATGCAAAAGACTGAAGCTCTATACTACATACAGGCCAATATCTAAACTACTACTAGGAATATCTATACTACATACAGATCAATATCTATACTACTACTAAGAATATCTATACTACATACAGATCAATATCTATACTACTACTAGCAATATCCATACTACACATAGACCAATACCTATACTACTATTAAGAATATCTATACTACATGCAGGCCAATATCTAAACTACTACTAAGAATATCTATACTACATACAGATCAATATCTATACTACTACTAGCAATATCTATACTACACATAGACCAATATCTATACTACTATTAAGAATATCTATACTACATGCAGGCCAATATCTATGCTACTAGCTCTATCTAATGCTATCAAAATTTGATTCACTTGCAATGCTCGAGATTTGTTGATGCTAAATTGCATGGAACCAAAATCTATATCAGTATTTCATTATCATTTATATGGTTTTGCTGGTAACTCCAAAAAGCGTAATTGACGCTACTAGGATGCAATTTTTAATCATTTAGTGAGAACAATTCTGAAAATCATCATCTGAGATGTGAATATTTTAAACAGATTGACAGGAAAAATTGGGAAAAGAAGTTGCCTCCACCAACATCAAATCCTGTGGTGAACTTACAGTATGGCTTTCAATCCAGGATAGCTTACAAAACTAAGTTACTTGCTTCAAGCGTTCGGTGTCTTGGGCTTCTTCAGCTTTTCCGATGCTGTGAAGCCAAGTATTTTGAAAAAGAAGTTTTTTATCAACAATTAATGTGATAAACGTGACTTGATAGAGCATCTTCAGGAACTAATGCTGGTTCTGAGGTTTGATACCTTGCACGAATCTCTGTCGCAATGGTACTTAGGCCTTACCGCCAACAAGATTATCCGATACTTTACTGATGGCAGGCTGAGTTTTGCCGTTTTAGTAGAAGGAAGGTCGTAGATTTTTATTAATATGATGGCAGGCTTTGATATCACTATGTTTTTCACCATTGATGTAGAATAAGATACATTTATAAAAGAAAATGGAAGTGTAAAATAGAGAAAAAGACCTATATACATGCAAATGATTTCGTTTGAAGTTAGACTGAAAACAGTTGAAAATATTATGATTGTTATAGGAAAAATTGATAAATGAAAACACTGATCTTCAATTTGAGGCAAGAGAGAGGCATTTCATTGTATCTATAGACAGGTTCCCTTGTGGACTTTAAAATTACAAGCAACTGCTAAGACAAGATGTTACTATGACATTGTCAACTGACTTCGACGCCGAATCTCCATCCTCATCGCAACCAGTTATCGTAACGAAGAATAACTTATTCGCTCGTAACATTGCCGAATATCTAAGGTTTATTACATCTATGGTTAATTAACACAGGCTTTCTTATGATTTTCTTTATGCTTTCAGTTTTTATATATTAGCCTGTAAAACTAGACTGTTAAACATAATTGTAAACCTTTTTGTCACAAAACTGTCTAATTCTTTCATAAATGGAAAGCCAGGAGTTGAGCGACATTTACAATCGATTAGCACCAGTATTTTGCACAGCTCTCATAACATTTTCGAGTTTATCATCAAGGAACTTGCAGCTAGACTGATTAAGATTGCTCAACATTTTATCAAGTATTATATAATGAATTATGAATAAAGTGCAAATCCCCCAGATACCTCGATTGTTCAAAATACCACTACACAGAATTAATGCTTAGAGGAGCATATCAATCCCTTTGGTAAAACACAAAATGGTAACTAACAAACACTATATTAGCATTATTTTCCACCCTGAATTGAAAGCTAAAATCATCCCCACATAAAGCATTTATACACAGAATATTACGCTTTAGAAAATTGCATTACTTACTTAGATCTTATTTCGTCGATCGCGAGTAACTGCTTGCAAACTAGCTTGAGGTGGCTTGACTAATACGCAGCTCCTTGAAAATGAAATATTTTTTAGTTGAGATGGATGTCAGCTGTGTCTGACTTTATCTCGGTCTGACCGGCGAATGAAGTTGTTAGAAAGCTGTCAGCATATCATAGTGAAGTTATCGTCGTAAATATTAATGAGCTTTTCACTAAATAAAAGTCTGACCGCATCATATGCACTGCAATTGTGAATAAGCATGGTTTTCACCTGATAAACTGCCGTTCAAAGAGAACGATAAAATAGATTTTATGTTCAATAACAAAACCAATGTCATATTCCATCAACAGATATGAATGTTTAAGTGTGACCCATTCTTATTGTCTGAAACATTCCCAGTTCTTTTGCTCAACAGAGCCTAGTGAGAAGACCTTCAACTATCTGAAAACGCCATTCTATTCTCAACTAGCTGTTACATTTTTATCGATTGTTTACCAAGAGAGATTTCTTGCTACCTCACCGAATGCATTTAACGTTATTGCAAAATTATTTATCCTCTGACCTTGATGTTTCATACAAGATGCAGGCTTCTAGATCTTGTAATTTTCGTTTTGCAAAATCAGTCTTGAATTTAAAACCAAACTTTTTTCCACTGAATTAGCTTAGTAAGCTGACGATGTCTTGTATACTGAACTGGAACCTCATAAAAAGGCAGATTTGTTTGAAGGTGGCTTATCGCTTCTAATCGGATTTTTTTTCAAGTAGACAGATAATCAATGGATTTGCGAGTAAGATTGGGTTTTACATGACAAATTCAAAGAAATTCCAAAATTCTAAATTATGAAAGCCGAATCATGGAAACTCGATGCAGGACGTGTAATCGTAGAATTCTGCCATTGGTAATATGAGAGTATTAGATAAGAGTAAGGGTCTAATAATAAGTGCTGCGTACTATAAATGTTGTTGCACAACATTTCAGCATTTCAGTTACGTCACCCATGTTGTTTAACAAAATGTCACCAAAGCTGTTACGCAGCATTAAAACCAATCAATTTTTACGTTATACAGCAAAGTCATGAACAAAAGTTTTCTGAAAACGTTACTTCTTAAATTATTAGTTGTTGTGTAGATTTAAAAAAATTTGAAATTTAGGATTTGAGATGTCTAGATCAGAGAGAGGAAATTCTATGAAGCTGGTATAAATGTAAATGGTATACACAAATTCAACCTAAGGCCTCATTTTGGAAAATCCTTCAAATTCTTTGTACAAAATCTTTCGGAGTGAGAGCAAGGATTTTAGTCTACTTGGAAGTTTTCATCGTGGTATTACCCACGATGTTGCTTTGATGACGACATGAAGAAAACAATTTTATAAGGGATTCGACCGTGATTGGCGGCTAGGGGAGTAAAGTTTTCCCTGGAACAATTTTGGCGGTCAAAACCTTGACAAGTTTTCAAACTTTATTTCACTGTAAAATCTAACATGCATATATGGTATAAATAATGTGAAAAATTATATCTAGCCTAGATATATGGTGTTGATACCAAATCTGAGCTTAAAAATGTCGTACAATGGAGTTTGGAGAAATTTCCTAAACGAGGCCGTAAGCCGAATTGGTGTATTGACTAATTATCAAAAACTTCAGTCCATAATAACCTTTTTAAAAACACATCTCCCTCATTTGCAATGATATTTGGGTTTTTTGGTAGATTTCCATTTTCTTAGATACTAATTCTATATTAAAGATGGGTTTTCATTGTTTACGTTTAGATTGAACTGCAGTTGGGTTAGGTTACTGTATTACTCCACAATGAAACATTTTTTGGACGTTTTCATGGTAGAAGTACCTCGACAATCAGCATATCTAAAAGCCATTCTTATTAAAAATAGAAAATGAAATAAAACGAAACGAGGAATACATGTAAATTTGAATTTTCATAGACGAAGAACTTCTGCTAGTCCTCTAACCTGATATCCAATTATACCTACAATTATTTGAAGATTTACTCAAGAGATTGCAAGTTAGGTTTCTAGCCAAACATTGGTAAAAAGTTTGAAATTTCAATTACAAACCTTATTTTGACATTTTGTAAGAAATTTTAAAGGGTGAGAAACAAAAACGTGTTCCCTGTGTACAATTTTCAGCAAAAATGTTTAAACGTTTTTATCTTCAAACAGCAAATTCAAATCCATCGCTTACAACTATCTGAGATTTTCTTGGAGCTAAAGTACTAGACGAATGCCTCAAAATTGAACTTTGTTTTAAAAAATTAAATGAGTTACCCTTTTATTTCTATAAAATCCATTTCTAAAAGTATTCTTATAGTAAAAACTACTAAACGTTATGACTATAAACCCGTTTTCTTTCCCCACCTTTTCTTCCCATTTGCTTGTATTAGATTACGTCTAATATTATAATTTGCATTTCATCTCATTAACTAAATGTATTTTATTAAATCTTCTAATAATGATAAATTATTTTACTTGATGTCTCATTAAATATTTACATGTCATATTGCATTAAGCATTCTTGTACAGTTATAAACCTTTTAGTAAATTCATAATTAAATAACTTGGTCATGATTTATAACAGATCTTTCATGATATTATAATTTGAATTCATCAATCATTATAGAAATTTCTCAATAGTTGATATTAAGCTTTTTCAACATCTAATCTCGATCGAGGGGATAAATTTAGACTGCAATTTAAAGATATTATTTGTAACAAATATTTTCTCTGGTAAAAATCGAAATAGTTTTGAAAAAAGGAAGACGTTGAAACACGCTGAAGTTCTCGTCTTACGCTCTTCCGAGCATTAAACGTCAGCATAGGTTTTAAAATCATTTTGCATTAATTGCTTACGGCTATCACATTCAGCGATGCCTTGGATTTGTGAGCGTTGAGCAAAAGAAGGAATTGGTATTTAGATACAATAAAGAATGGGGTGCTTTCGACTAGTTACTATTGCAAATGCTTAATCGACAAAATGTTCTCATAACACCATAAATACACTTAAAAACTCTATGTTAAGCTGCGGTTCCAACAATGGCATCATATAAAAACAGAATGTACAAGAAGTTTTAAATCTTCACTTTTGTAGTGATTAGTATTCTTACGTGGACTATATCTGCACCATGCTATAATGACAGCCTAAAATATTTCTTCTTATCAAAGCTATTGATCTGGTAATGGCGTCACATCAGTAAAGCAAGGCATAGCATATTCCAAGGGTTATCATCAATAAATACAGGCGTTATCTTATTGTCACTCATTAGAAGCTTGCTGGGTGTATGCTTAATTTCCTCCAATCTTTTTACTTAGCCTTTTCCATACTGGGTTTTACTAATTGGTTTCGCGTTACTTACAAACTTACTCAACTGAGCAAAATGCTCTAGTAATGCTCAATATTGGCATTGGAGTTTCATGAAAAGAAAGCGACATATTCCATTTTGTATAGAGTTCTAAAGTGATGACGTCATAGAAAGTAATTTTAGAATCTTGGAACTTGGATCCCAGAGCCTGAAAGAGCATCATAAAATACCTCCAAAAAGCATAATCAGTCAAATGTGTTTGGAATTGGCTGAGATACGGCCACTTGCGCCTTAGGGCTTTCCCCGCCAAACTTCTGTGATTTCGTCTCTGTTCATTACATTATAAACAGAGCCAAAATGACAGTGATTCGCTATAAAACCTCAAATCTTTTATTTGAAATATCTTAATCGGTTTTAGACATATTTGACTAATTTTGCATATTTGGGAGTATATTATGGTGATCTTTAATTAAAAAATTTTCAAATAGGTTTTTGGTAACGTCACACTTTGACTCTAGAGATTTTAGCTCTTACGTACGCTATATCGACCAAATTGGTTTAAAAGCAACCAAAAATTCATTTTAAAATTATACACAAAGAATTTGCGTTGAAATTGGCATCATCTCCGGAAAGAATGAACAGGAAGTTACTTAACTTGTGCTGTATTCATTACAGCTGTTTTCATTGACTGCATTCTTTTTAGAGCCTAAGACCCCATTTACACTACAGAAAAAAGTACAGATCTCTTTGGTTCCGTGCCTGAAAAAAGTGACGATAGGCGTTGCGTTTACACTAAGCATATTGGTTCCGTGCTAGCTTGGTAGTTTGGAAACGGTTCTGTTCTTCTTTGGTTTCGTTAAAATGCGAAACTCTTTGGTTCCGTTCCAGAATCGTGCTTGTTTTTTCTTATGTAAACGGTCAGGAACAGAACTTTTTGGTTACGATTGAAAACGGGGCTTGATCTAGGGTTAGGGCGAGGCTTTCTGAAAATGTCAGACATCATTGCCGCGCCACTGCGCATGCTTCAAATGAAAGTTCTGTTCTTTTTACTTAAGCGTAAAAGGGGTCAAATTTGGATCCGTTCCCTTTTGCTTCAGTGTAAACGCGATGAAAAAAGTGATATTGTGCCCAAGAAGATCTGTTATTCTTTCTGTGGTGTAAATGGGGTTTAATACCTGAATTAGATTTGTTAGGTTTCAAGACATTACCTCTTTTGCTTGTATATGACAAAATCTCCAGATTGTTAATGCAATACTCTTGAAAAATTGTACTAAAAATATCTTGATTAAGCGAATTTCAACATATGAATGATTTTGAAGTTTCTAACTCATATAGATATTCCATTCTGCCAGAAAACAAAGTAACAAGACTCAATAGGCATAAATCATCGATATGTGATGAGCAAAATCAAGCAAACAACATCCACATTTTTTAATGAATGCTTTTTTCTACGGTTACCATCTAATAGAACCTTAAAGAATATAGGGTTCCACATCAAAGTGCTTTTCGTCTTTAGATACAGAGAGGTCTCAATGTAAATGGTTCCTTCTAGTTAGCATAAGCGAGTCCTGGTCGATGGTCGTTAGTCCTCATTGCTATGCTTCTTCGTAAATTTTGCAGGCAATAAATGTTAGGACTTGTGCATTTAAAGTTTGTTTGTATTTTCAAATGTCTTTTCGTCAATCAATAAGTTTTATTCCTTTGTTTCAGCATAATACTATTCAATAATTTTTCTAAAAATTTTCAAAAACATATAAAGGGATAAATTTATCTACATAATTTTGTCCTAGATAGGCAGCAAAAACTTCTGGTAATTTAATTCACACACAACGACCTACTGAATATTTCAAATTTATGAGCTTATATTTAATTATTTATAATTCAATAATCTTCGTCGAACAGGCAGGAAAATAGTTGCTTTAATAAGGAAATAAGTTTAACCACCAGTACAGTTTCTACTTAGTGACAATAATTTGTTTCCACCTTGTATTTTAAAAGCAAGATTTCATTTCTACTGTAACTAAATTAAATTTGAGTCCCTATCCCACGAACAGTTGAAAGTAGCAGGGCAACAAGAGAACGCTAAAAACGGATAATCCGTGTCATCTATAAGGCCTAAGCTCTGGTAGATTCACACTTTGCCTAGATTGTAACAAAGCTTGCAACGGAGTGTACTGAGAACAATAAAATATCATTATCCTCTGAGTAAAACTTAACTTCATTTGCTTCAACTGGATGGAATGATTTCATTGTGCTAATAGGTGACTAGTAGGAATGCAACATGCACTAATTGATTTTCCAGAAGACATAGCGTTCTCTCTTAAAAACGAAGAGCAAAAGGAATTGTATTCGAAAAGTTTTCAGTTACAGAAAAACCGATTTTCCATTATGGATATTGTTACATGAATATTTACATTGAGACCTTAGTTTTTTCACATATGAGGTGGATGAAAGATGTAGTAGATACTTCAATAAAGATTTAAGTTTAATCAGTTTTTATTACCAGTATCGTAAAAAGGATAGGATTATTAGGAACATCCTTGTTTAGAAACATTGGCTTATAAAGAGATTGATTTGAAACCAAAGTTTTTCATAATATTTTAGGGGTACGAGCCAGGAACATTAGTAGCTCGACTCTAGTTACTAAACAGGCTGAAACACTTCAATTTATTACATAAAATCTGCTTTCATATACCTTTCATCTCTGGACTTTTGTATTAATATAGTCTTTCTGTAAGCATGAATAGCTATTTATCTGATATGTTGGTTGCTTTATCTACATTGACAAATTGTAGGTAAATAGAAACTAAAGAGAAAAGGAACAGGGGAATTACCTTGTGGATTAATAATGAAGTATTACATATGCCACATTATCATTCTTTCTTTATTTAGTTTATTTTTATCTTGGCAACATGATGTTAGCTATAAAGGAATTCCTTGTAGCAGCAACTAAACCTATTATGATTCCAATCTCAGTTTATCACCTCAAACAAATCTAACTGCAAATTTTATTTTCGCAGGCGATGAGTGCAAAAATAACCACGAATTGTTTTTATCTTTGTTTTTCGCCAGTATTTATTTGGGCGTTGCCTGATAGTTTTTGTTGATAAACGTTGTAGCATAATTTACGATAAATGTGGACGTCTCGTGAAAGTATAATTTGAAAATAAGGATCCATTGCTCTTGGTATGGTTATAATACTGACATCCAAATACACGAATCTAATTACGCTCATTTCACTACTTTTCATTGTTTTAAAGTGTCAAAAAAGGTTTTCTTCAATGTATGCAATTCTATTCATGTTCCTTATCCACTAGTTACCAAATTTGATAACTATTTTGATTTATCCTAGGATAACGATACCTTGTAAGAAAGTCGATATTACTGCCAAAATACTTACTAAACCTTTAAAAGAGATAAAGAGAAAGAGATAAAGAGAAAGAGATAAAGAGAAAGAGATAAAGGGATGAAAGATATGAAAGAGATAAGTCAGCTATCAAGATAGATTTTGCGGATCGTTTCTTCACATCTGCTTTCATCTGTTATAGCAAGACATACCATAAGGCAACCTCGAAAAAATATCGCTAAGCAACAATAAGCAAATGCTCATCCTGAACATATAACAGTATTCTTCTGAACGTTCCATCAAAGCATTCACTGAGTTGTAAGTCCAAGGCCTATGGTAAACATTTAGCAGGTCTTTATTTAGTTTTCAATTTTCTAGACAGCGGTATGAAGAAAATAAAGTTAGCTAAGCATACAATTGAATTCAGCTTAGTTAAACATTTTTATCTATCTATAACACTGATCAATTAAATTTTGTTTTCACAACACATGGATTGGTGATTGTAATACTATTAAAAGGAATCTCACAAGGATCTTTATCGGGATCTTTATTATTTGGCTTTTTCACGAAGAATGTGACTGAGAATACTAAAAATTCTGTAATTTCGCTGTTGGTGCCACTATCCATTCGTGTTAGAGGTCGGTTTAAACCGTCATCTAAGATCATGCAAAAGACTCTTGGAATGGAAGAAAGAAATCCCTTCTAGCATAATAAATGGAATAATCGCGATTTTACTTCTCCCATGGCTGCGGATCATTGCAAGATCTGCTCTTTGAAATGGCATTTTAAAACGAAAGCAAATTTACAACTTAGATATTGATATAAACAGTAAAAGATAAAAATCTATACATATTAACTGGTCTATTGCAAATATTTAATCAATCAGTTTTGTTGATTACAACCGGATTTAAACATAAACACCTAAGTTTGTTATCTGTCACTCCTTGGCCATGAAAAACTGTTTACCCAACACCAATAACCTTGCGAAATGAAAAATAAACTAAAATTAAGCAGACAGCCATCGCCTTTTACATGCTTTTGATCTTGCCATATGCTGTTAAAATACTTTCTGAACAAGCGCTAGTCTTTAACATGCCAGTCTTTATCAGATGCAAATTAATGTATTAGAATCTTCTTCTTTGGTCAGACACAGGATTTTATTTGTTTATAGCGGATGTCTTGCAAAAAACATTATGTCGACAATGATTTTTCAAAATAAAATTTAGCTAGAGACACGACAGTTAAAATTTGGCTAGAGACAGTTAAAATTTGGCTATAGAAACATGCTACATTGATTGACCATTTAATAAACTAAGTTCCATTTTTTCGATTAATCATTATAGAAGTTGAGGAATGTTTTCTTAGATTGATCTAAGAGACAAACATGCACTAATACTTTAAAGAAATCCCTACCTGAGGTTAAGGTATTTTGATAAAACAATTTCTGCAGTTATGTGTGACGTTGATCGGTCTAATTTAATGGGTAAAGCGTTTCCCTGAAATATTCGGAGAGCTATTATCATAGGCATTCGTGTAAATCACATATCTGCTTGATTCCATAGATGACAACACTTGAGTATTTGGCATTTCATTCGGACTGCATGAATAAACATGTTCATTCGCTGACACTACCTTCCTCTAGAATTGCATATTGACTGGTCCTATGTTGGGTAACGGTGGTGATGTGACTGATTGAGATGTCAGTTATTTTTTACTTTTCTAGTAATTTTGAGATGGGATGGTATACACACTACCACTTTTCTAATTGCATTGCATTACGGTGTCACTATTTCTAATCTTTCTTAAACGACTGTAAGAGGCTTCATGACTTATGCATTCGTTTCATTTTTGATTTTAAGCATGAGCTCGCAGCTGTTTAAAAGCCATCACAAATCGACAAAACAGCAATCTTCTATCAATTAAGACACCCACGAAGGCAAGGCTTCCAGCCTTGATTATAGTAGGAAGAAAAAACTACTTGTTGAGAAGCGTGGGTCAATTTATTTTGCTTGTAGAAACGTCATACCTTGGCAATATTGTATCACTGTAGAAAAGTTGTTCGGCTCGACATCAAGTAGGAATTATATTCAACACCACCAGCCTTTGAACAGAAATGTATCGCATTGTTTACTGTATCAACTAAATTCATCTCTAACAATGACATTGTTAAAATGGAAAAGGTTAAATAGATAATGGTCAAGCATTTGACCAAATTTCACCCAAGGTTCGATACGAATCAGAAAATGTCTAGGCCAAAAACGATCACAAAAACAGTAAAAGCAATGGTGTTAATAAGCCTCAGCACTTACATGCCAAATTTATGAGGCATGATTTTGAGGCAATTTTATGAGGTATGATGTAAAATATAAAAAAAGGAAGCATTTTCACAGTTTTGTTGTGAAAATCTATTTGCTGCATGTATATTCTACGGAATGAGCTTGAAAAAAGTAGCAGACAGGCTATTTGTATGGCGAGACATTGTTTTTTAATAAAAAAATTGGCTATAAGAAACGTGTACTGGACAGTCAGAAAAATCGAGAAACTCTTGCATTTAATTTTGAAAAAATCCAAAACTCGGAAATTTTAAAAAATCTATCGACATGATTAGCTGGTTGGTTAAATTAAGACACAGGATAAAAAAAGTCACTAATACTTGAAAACAATAGGACCATTGATGAGTCCCACTGTTTGCATTTACCCCTAGGCAACACATTTCTGTTGGGAAACTTCCAAGCGTTAAGAAACTGGAGTTCTCAAAGTCCACCTTTGTCTCTTATAGAAAATATAAGTCTATTCAGTCAATTTTTACAAGCCCCAACCATATTTTAAACTAAACCAGGCATCCTCCGGCAAACTAAAAAGCCCCAAGGAGGTTTGAGGAGTCAATCAATTTTAATTAGGCTAGAAATCCAATAAAGCGGTCACTTATACGTAGCTTGAGCAACGATTTGATGTGCATATTTACTAATCTTGTTGAAGATAACCTTCATCACAGAAGACGCTAAAAATTATCTTTCTTTTATCTAACATATCTGAAAAGAATGAAGTGCCCATTATACAAAGAAAAGTTAAAGATGGACAATGAATCAGCAGTTAAATGGTGGAAGTCGGAGGAAAATCATAGATTCGAAAGAGACTGAGCTCAAGGGCATGTGTCACTTGCTTCTTCAAGCTAAAAAGCAGCTCAACAATTCAACAGTTCCCGTAAGGCGCCTAGATTTTTGAATATGAAACTTTTCAACATGCTTTTCTTCCAGAACCTGTTTAAAATGAGACTAGTGAGCGAAATCTTTAATACAGTCTGCAATTGTGATTTACAGCAGCACATGTCGTTAATTGCGCGAAAATTTATTGAGTTAAATTGAATAGATTGAAAAAGATGGTGAGAAAAAACGAGGAGATAACACTCACTGGTGACTGATTATCCTCCAAGACCAAAATGACCGGCAGCTTATTTTTTTCAAACACGATAAAGTTCAGCGGCATTACAATGCTGGCGAACCATGAATATACGAAAATAACACGGGATTGTAACTGCCACTGGGCATATGCTGATACAGGACATTCATTAACATAGTCCGAGAGTTCCGAATTGAAATCAACAAAGGAGACCATTTTCAAGATCACATGAACACAAAGGACGCCATTAGCTAGTGAGTGGGAGAATGGGAGCAGGTTGGGTTGTCCCAGGAGAGTGTATCTCGCACAACAAGAAAGAAAAAACCATTCAAAAATGAGTGACCTATGACACAATTTCATTCAATTTTATCTTGTCTTGCACACACACAATCCTTAAAGTTGGAAATAGTTAAAATTTCGCAAAGCAAATTGATCGCATAAAGTGACATTGTCCTTCAGGAGCGGACCTACGAGTCCTTGTCGCTTACAAGCCCTGTGGGAGGTGGACGGGTCCCGTAAGGATAACAAAGGACTGGAGGCAAATAGAGCCAGGCCACCTGTAGCCCTAGGTCCACGTCCAAGGTGCCCGACCGGGTACAAAAAGGTACAAAAAAGTGACATTATCAAGAATCTACTTTTAGAATTTTGACTCTTGACAACTCAACACGAAAAATACTATGAAACCCCTAAAAAAGCAAAAATCGGTCAAATTTGTCGCGAATTTACTGAGGTAGAATAAGTCTATTTGTTTTGGTTTATAGATTTTAGTACCAAGACAACATTACAGCAAGTTGATGGTTAAAGAGCCTGTGCTTATGTAAACATATCTCAGCAAAATTTCAACGTATTTATGGATCCTGTACATCGGAAAAAAATTCTTCGCTATGGTCTTTCAAGTAATGCGGTCAAAAATGTCGAAATATTTTTGCGACGCAGTCCCTTTGGAACTGAAGAATTTTATTGTTTTTGAAAACCGGGGGCGACTGGTAACCCCCGACATAATAGTTATACTTTCTTTGATTTATAGCAAGGTTTAACAGATCATCACACTTTATGTGGAACATTTCGCAGAAAAATTAATAAATCATATCCACCCCCACTGCGAAGTTGTTGGTCAAATATGCCCACTTGGCCGAAGGATTTGCTATAAAGATTTATTGAAAGTTTCTTATTCACTATAAATGACGGTCAGATATAAAACATATACATCTTTGTCATCTGCTTCTACTGCTTGATGCAACAATCACGGAACCACAACTAATTCTGAGCCTTAATCAACCCTCCGTTGAGCGTCCATAGATCATCGTTAACTCATGTTTTGCTGCTCCAAAACATGTGCATAACGAATGCCATTTTCAAAAATGCTAACAATTTATTACGTATTAATGCCTTACTGTAGAGTAAATAGAAATATTCGTTGTTCGAATACTTGAAAGTAATCTTCGCTCAGGCTGCAAAATTTAAAGAGACGCTCGTCCACACACTTTATTACCCAGCACCCAGCTCGAGATGATGCAGAAATCTTTGGTCGCCTTGATCGAATAATGCAAAGACGTATTCAAGACACTCTGGCATTTCAGCAAAGGAATAACTATAGAAAAACATCTCATTATCTAGCAGTCATCATAACGCAGAATTCTGTGGCCATACCTTGGTAACTTTCAACTTGCTAAAAGCTACAAGCAGCACTGATAATTTATCCCTTCTTAGTCTTTGTGCTTAGAAAGACTGGCTACCGAGTTTCGGTTTTAAAACTCGACTTTAACCAGCAACAAATTCTATGATAGGATATACTAGTGCTCATCATTATCATAAAGTCTAGGTTTCTAAAGGAAAAATAAAGATTAGTTGACTTTTGAATGAATTTTTGCTGATCCGGAATCTAATATTTCAACCCGATATGGAATATGTATATTCAACAACTAGCTAATGCATAAATGTACTTCGATTACCCTGACCTTGTTAAACTCATGGGTTACTTTGTACATTGTATGTTACATAGCAAAAAGCATTTTTGAGGAACTGTTTGTGTTCATCAATAAAATACTCGAGAGACATCGGTTAAATACACACCACTTCAATCAATATGGAGTGGCTTACGTAAATCAAACTATGCGCTCCTGGAATATAACAGTGATAGAGAAGTTCGTAAACAATTGCTAACTATCGAGATTTCGAAAGAATTACCTGAGAAGATGACCTATTGCTGCAATTAATACACTCTAATGCCAGATAATGCGTAGATTTTCAATCGGCGTCACTCATGATTGAATGTGGATTAAAATTCATTTCTTTGTTGCATTCTGACACTTAGGTCCCGAAATTGTGGTCACGCTGTTCATTGACTATCTACTTGTGAAAGCATCACCAATAAGCCAGTAATTCTACGCTAATATCGACGCCATGGCTGCGACTTTCTAAACATAAAGAGATTGCCTATGCCTTTCTTCGCATTAATATTTCCAGTGAAATATAATACACAAGCATTAAGCATACTCCTGAGATGCGCCATAGAGACGTGCTGCAAATACGCAACAACAAAAACCTTCCTAAAGCGATTAAAAATTAATACGTTCAAGATGGAATATACTGTGTTGACAAAAACATGCCAAGATTTACAGCTACATGATTTGGTAATATTTCCAACTGTCGGATATCTGCCTAGACTAGGAAAATAAAGCATTCAATTAAAACCAAGGCTTTGATTGCTCTTTACTTACGCTATTGAAAATCTTAGGAAATGTTTTCGAAAATAAGATTCTTTGTTAAAATAAGAGATTGAAAATGTAGATAGAAAAAAAAGATATAAGAGGCTGAAGAATTAAGAAATTCATTAGGGCTCACTAAATCTAGAAACGCTGCTTTACTTACTTACTTACTTACTTTCTAGTGCTACTTAACTTTAAGTATAAAAAAGCACGTTTAGTGTGTTCATTCATAAACTAACAAGGCTAGAAGGAAGGAGGAAGTATTTTTCACTAGAACTGTGGTAATACCTGTCTTTTGGCAACAAACGTGCGCTGGTGCTTTCGTGTTAAAGAACAAGTTCACTCGAAAGATAAACATTTAACATAAATCATTCTTTCTTTCCTTTTCCAGTCCATGCTTTGTAAAGTCTAACCGCATTATACAACCCAGAAATTTGAACTTGGAGACAAACTGCTATGAGAGCTATCTTCATAGGAGCGTCTTTCCATTCAGTAAATGACGAGCCTACAACCGAAATAATGAAATGGGAATCATACAATGGAAAGAGACGAGCTTCTTTTCCTGGCTAACGGCAAAAGCATTCAACTGCAGATTGATAAGGAATTCAGACTTGTGTGCTACTGATGTTCTCGAACGTTATACCGAATAATCATTAACATCAAAATGCAATAATAAACTAGATCTATATATTTAAATGCTCCATGTCATACATGCATATGCATATGATTGTCGTGGAATCAGTAAAGTCCCTTATCAAAATGCTGAAAAAATGGGCCCTAGACCCACATATATTGAACAACAAATAACAATTCTCTCAAAATTATGGTTCTGCAAGAATGGTAGCTTAGCGAAGTATTGCGATGCACGTCTAACGCAAGTAAGTACTAACTTAGACGGGCATACATGACTTGATCGCCAAAATCCTTATGCAAATCGCCTGATATAAAACATTTGCTCTGTCAAAACCTCTGCGTATTCTAATGCGTTAAGCTTCCATATCGCATTGTAGCATATCATAATCAGTAACTGGCCTTGGTCGGGGCATGATAAAAGTCATATGAGGAAAGTTGATTCAATTTAAGCAACCGAAGCTTCATCTAAAGCCTAGCATTGAAAATATCAATCGACCACACCTAAACCACGATTGAAAGACTCTCCTATGCCTGAACACTTGTTGATCGACTTTGTGGTATGTGGCTCAACCCTATTTCTATGATTTCTCTCAAAATAAAATCAAACAAATAAATCAAACAGATCAATAATGAATGGTAGGGAAAAAATTAACTCAACGTGCGAGAGCGGATATGGGTGTTTCTAAAAGGGGTTGCTTAAAACCCTTTTAAAAATAATCTCTAATAATGGCACTTTAAACAGTGACGCGGTTTACGAAGGCCCCGTTTACGCTGGAGAAATCTCATTAGGGCACAATACATTGATTTCATTCCCTTTCTATACTAAAATGGACTTGAAACATAGATTTTACCTTGCTTATAAATTTGTAGAGCTCTGTCAATAATTTTCCATGAGCCATATGCTAGTGATGCTAATCCAAATAACAGGTTCCCAAAGATATATGTCAATATCTGCACGACGTGATTTTTCGATAACGAATTGTATCCAATATATGCTGCAAGGCCACTTACGATCCATAAAAGTTCCCAAAATTCAGCTGGTTTGAAATACGTACTCCTAAAAGAGAAACAGGACTGTTATCAGCAAATGGAAAAACAATTACAAAATTATAAGCAAGATACACCCAGGGCCACCAAGAGGTTTCAGAGGCCCTGGGGCAAACCTCAAAACGCCGCGGCCAAACATATAGTGTAACTTAATAGTTAGCAAAGGAAATGCTACCAATAACGAACGTTGTCAATTATGACGAATGTAGGTTTGCAGATAGCATGGAAAAGCAGAAGTATAGCATACGTAAGTAATTTCGTCCAACACCCCTCTGAGTATAAATGTCGAATAAAGACACTAGCTTAAGAAAGCCCAAAGGTAAGGTGGAATAATCGCGCGTTTGATTGGCTCTTTGATTTTGACCAATCAGCGACCTTCTCGTCTAGTTGTTTACACATTTTTAATCTATGAAAATGTCTAGCTTTCTAACTACATATTGTAAACGTGAAATTAATCTACATCGAGGTGAAGAGTCTAAAAGAGAGAACGAAGTTTTCATGTCTAAACATGAAGGTATATGATCATTAAGGCCTCTTCCACTTTGTCTGCAGTCAATGACCATTGCTACTCTGATCTTGTCATGACGATGTTTTGTCACACCCTTGGCAAATTGCTAGCACATCTACACAGAGACTTAACGGTGCTGCAAAGCCGTTTTTCCTTCCTCCCCCCTCCCCCTAATTCTTGTGGTTTGTCACTGAGAATCTAACAGACATTAGACGCATAAATATCTTTAATTAGGTACGGGGAGGGGGAAGCATTGAAAGAGAAAAAGAACTTTGAGGCAACGTCGATATCTTTGGTAAGTAGTTGAATCATTGGGTATTCAAGTTTTGAACTTGAATTTTGTGGTGTTAGAATCATTCTTGGGAAGGGTTGTAAGATCTCCGTCTTCAAAATCTAATCTTGTAAAAAACCCCAGCAAGACCAAGAGTGGGCGAAGGGCATACGTGGGGACATTGATTTCTTTACATAACGACAAAATAACATTGACACGGCACATAATGACACGTGCGTGGAGAGTTATCCCTTGGGAAATTTCAAAAATTGGCCCGGGGTAAAAGGGGAAACCTCGAAACCCAATTTTTCACGCTTAACATTCACCCTCACCCTCCCGTTTTGCAGCGGTATCTATCAGAAAATTGGCTGGGAGTTTCTGCCAAATTTGATTACCAACTCCGCGAAAAAAAGCACCCTCCTCCCGGCAAAATTGCGATTTTAAAGAAACTGAATTTAAAGAGCTGAAAACCCCCACCATCTAACGTAATTCTGATGCAAGGCGTGAACAGATTTGTTTGATGGTTTTCTCAAGATGGACTAAATCACAAAATGTGACAAAAACTTCTTACGGAATTAAAAAGGTGACAGTCTTAAAGTCTTTATGTTTTTCAAAGCTGTATAGTACTGGACATCACTTTTTAGAGCTTAGAATCTCCGACGCAAGGTCACGAAAGTTTGGCAACTCATCTACAGTTGAAAATCCTAAAAATGATTTCAAAAAATTATTATGTCTAATCTCATTTCGAGAAAACGTAAACATATGAATTTAGAAGTGAAATACTTCGAATTGGCCACTATCCTGAACTGATTAGGTCGTTGGTTGAAGCAAATAGGAAATACGCGGTTTGAAAAAGGGGCTTTTGTGGTCGTTAAAACTCAAACAAAGAAAAATTATGAAGCACGATCACCAGGCTAGAAATTGAATTTTCTCAAACTGATCAAAATTCTTCTCAATAAAGAAGAGTAAACGAAATTTCGGCGAATAAATCGAATAAAAAACAGGTGCAAAAGATTTCATCTCAAACGAATAAACAATTGAAGTAAACCACAATTATCGAAAAATTTTCCTTTAAATGCAGAGTAATGTCCAATGATCGGTTAAAGGGCCGATGATAACTCACTTACCAGCAATATTAGTGATACTGAACTAGATATGTCTTTGAAATATTTACAGGATGTTGCATTTTTAATAAGAAATTGTCTGCCAGTTATTACGTGAAAAGCCTTTTCTGGATAGTCAGTTTTTGTCTAGAGTAAAACACACACCACAAGGCTAAGCAAAGGTAGGGAGAAGTTTTGCTTCTAGCATGAGGATCAATTGAAAATAGTTTTTACAGAGATTTATTGAAACTTACTGATTCACAAAGAATGAGTGAATTGATTGTAGGGAACGCTGATGTGAAGAGGGTTGACCTCAAGCGTTTTGGTCCTCCAAAAAATCCTCAAAATGTACCTACAACCACACAACGAATACCTTTTCTCTCAACTTTTTGCACGTTGAGCATCCACCCCCCTCCCCCTCCAATCTTCTAGCCATCTCGATACATAATGTGCCTCGTGTCCTTGTTTGGAAACTGCCTGAGATCGCTGTAATAGTAGTCTGAGTTTGATTGGTGGAAATGAGGATTGATGCCAAAAATTAATACTTGCCAGGGAGATAAAGAAAACTCCACTATAATGTGAAGAAACTAAATTCATTGTTTTTTTGAAAAATAACCCAAACAACAAAATTACACACTGCAAAGTACCATCACTGGATATTTTAAAAGATTCATTAAAAATGAAGGTATAAGTATTTTGATGTGAATAGAGGGTTCAAATTCAATTGTAAACTCACAAATTTCATAAAACTTTTTAGAATTTTATAATATGTGAATATGTGAGTGAGTATGGAAATGCACATTGAAAATGATTAAGGTCACTGGTTTACAGGACACATGAAAGACAACAATCGGCAACAGAAAATAAGCTATTTTATGGATAGCTCATTCTGCCAAGGATAAAAGTGATAATTAAGACTGGTGATAATAACTGTATCTTTGACAGGTGCAAACTCAGCACCAAATTAATAGTTAAATACAGAGGGTCTAGAAATAAAATTATATTATGACTATTTAATAGGGCGCATTTAGTGTTTATATTTCTATGGCAGAAAATGCTTGCATTATTTATTACCACATGAACAACTAATGAGAAACTACTTAGGTCTCAGTGTGATCATCTTTATGTATCTCAAATAGGTTTACCAGTTGATCTAAGTAGGATCAATTCTTTGAATATCTATTATTGGTTTTAAGCCTGAAAATCCTTATCATTTTTGAATAGTGTAATTTTTGTCATTTTGTTTAGTGAATTATAAGGAAAAAAATTATGTTTACCAAAACATCATAAAAACTTTGAAAACAATTGACAGTTCAAAGGAAAAAAATCATTACCAAAAAAATGCTAGCCACTTCAGTTGCTATTTATAACTTTCATAATTATGTGAGTTTCTTGTTCCTGCAATTTTATTAACAAGCTAGCTGTTATATTTTGTCAGTTCATATCAATTCTCCCTAACCTGTTATGCAAAATTTTGTGCCTCATATCCATTCACAATGGCAGAGATTGCATTTGACATTTTGCTTTATGATTATGTCTGTTTTAACCTGGGCAATGTTAGAATCTCATTCTTTAGCAGTTGCCTTTCTTTCTAAAAAGAGCATTTTGCACCACATTTTGCAAATCCTAACAAAGCTACTGACACCTAGTTACTCCAGATCTCAAACACACCTGAAACTCTAAATTTCTGTAGGAGGATGTGTGATCTTTGAATCAAGTTCAACTTTTGTCTGTCGGTGACATTGGCGATGATACATTACCAACATGTGACAATGCCTTGTAAACACATGACCTGCACTAGCCAATGAACAATCATTATTAATCGCTATGTCAAAACATGTTACATGAAGTTTGTCAGTTCAAAAGATGGTGCAGCAACAGGATAGTTTTAGTGACCAAACTACCATGAATGAGATTCAAAACTATGCTGTTCCGTACCATAAAGGTCTTAGGGAATACATCTGATAGGGAAAACACCTTTCCATCTGATCTAAAAGGGTTTTCTCTGTCATGCAGGTTCATTTCATGAAACAATATGTAGGGCTGGCCAGATACATGGTGTTGTTGTTTACTTGTTGCCTGAAGCTGACATTTTAATTTACTAGGAGGCTGTTGCGAATGATGCCAGTTTGCTGAAGAGAATAATCGGTGATGCATCACAGAAATGTTGCTAGCATATAAAAGCTAAATTGAAACCAGTCAGCAGAACATCATCGCCTATGCTTTGCCAACATATCGTAGATACATAACAATTATTTGAAAACCAGGTTTTAACTAATTCTAGGTGGTTAAACGGATACAGAAAAATGGGACTATTACTTGTTGATTGAAGGGTATTTTCAAAAACTTCCTAGCCCTTGTTTAGTCAATATAAGATGCTAACAATACAAAATTGCTGAATGATATGAATACACCTACCCTCCTATATTATTATATATGTCTTTACATGTCACAGGGATCCTACCTTTTTCAAATCTATATCTTCTGAGCATATAAACTTATGGATAGTCACTTAGACAAAATAGCATTGAACAGGCCCTTTATTCACTCTCCTTTTCCCAATTCAAAAATTTTAATAAAAAATAATTTGAGCAACAAGACTTTTTTGAAGAGACAGTCCCTACTTCTTGTCAGGTATTCAATCCCCCGAAATAGCTCTGAGGATCCTAGTCAACCATTCAAAAAGAGGTGATTTGAAAGATTAAGTTAAAAATAAAGATAAAGGTTTGGAAATTTCACCTTAAAGTCTGGCAATTTTGAAATGCAATGTGATTCATAACTAAAAATGCAGCCCTTCATTATTTTAAAGCCACATTTCAGACATGCTGACAGGAGCTGAATATCTGGAAGTTATGAATCTCAGCGGCTCTTTATCTTACCTAACTAGCAATTATATGTTCCTCAAAGTCCATGCATAGTGTTTTGCTGATTTGTTAGCAACTTTTGTAGTTGCTAAAAGAAAACTAGCTTAATATGTTTTCAACATAGCAAAGATCTAATCTATCTGGCTAGCATATGTGAGGGTTGCTTTATGATTCTTGGGGTTAGATTTAACGCTGTCAACCAAAGGCCATACAGTTTTAGACTCAGTTATGGTTCCTTAACAACAGAATAGGGGCAAATTACATTGAGCAGCAAAATTAGAGAGCATTCAATGTGTCCAGACAACTAATTTACAGGAATACCATACATCTGTTTTAGTCTGGTACTAATTGACAAGGGCATCACTATACAGTGAAATTATGAATGCTTATTTCTGAATTCCATAGCCATTTTGGAAATCGGTCAGGCTCATGATTTTGAAAACCTAAGCACTTATAAACATAATTGTTAAAATGGTATAGCTGGTAAAGCACAAAAAAGCAGCACACACTTCATTTATGAAAACATGCAATGTTTCTGCTTTTTTACAACTCACTTCTTTATTTTTGCAAGCTTGATGTTCTGCCCTAAATCATTTTGACTAACCCACTATTGATAACTATATATCAATGCATTCATTAGGTTTTTATCTCTTTGAGACAGGAGGAGGCACAAAGTTGCTAAAAGTAGCACACACTAGGCTAAAAACAAAAAATGTGCTATTCCATGTCAATTTCGTATCGTGAAATAGTGCATTGTTGGTTGGTGGAAGACTGTATGTAAATTACTAACTTAAACAAACTAGATCTTTTTAAAATTAGCTAACCAGCTAATTAGCTAATTAGCTAACTAATTAACTAATTAATTAACTAACTAACTAACTAACTAACTAACTAACTAACCAACTGACTTACTTACTAAGTGACACAGTGATACCTTTTCCATTTAAGAATGCTAGGCCCAAAACCCAATCTCCTATCATTAGCATCCTGTCATGAAAAGATGCTGACCTAACATAATTAACAAGACACTTTGGCAAGCTTCTGCACTGAGGCAAGTAGGAACAGCTTCAAATAAAGAGCTCTGCCAGACTGTAAGTATTTTTTTCTGAGTGGGAACAACAGAACAATAAATTTGAAATTTGCCAACAAATAATGTTTTCCTAGAATCATGCACAAAATTTGTAGCAAAGGCTTTCAAAGAGACCTTTTATTATTTGCTTTTTCTTGTTATCAGAAGGCAGAAGTTTAAATGGAGAAATATTCATTGGAAACATGACCAGATAAACAAATATTGTACACAGTATTTATGGGATCTTCTAAATAATGCGTGGGCTAAATTGAGGGAGAAAAATTATAGTGTGGGGATAGTGAAGACTAAACTTTACAGCCTGGGAGCTCCGAATCAACAGTTTGTTCTCACGCAGTAGTAAGAGAGGACTTCAGTGGGACTTGGATTATATCTTTGATGGAACCTTCACTTGTAAACAAAACTTGTCTGATATCCTGATATGTTTTGTGTATCTAACATCACGTGTTGTATTGTACATAATTACCCATCAGGTAGGGGAAGAATAGCTAGATGGACTTTGGGTAAAGGAAGTGTGAACATGAACGATATAACAAATTATTATTTCTGAGTTCCTTCCAACAATGTACTTCATCTGTCGCATTTGACTGTCACAATTATTTTCACATGATCGAGTTTATAATAATAAACTTTAGGATCCCATTTAATGTAAACTTTACCTCACCTATCCTCGTTCGTTGCTACTCACAAAAAACCTCAACATGCTCAATAACTACAGGACATGCAAAGAAGCTCTCCTCAATGCACCAATAATCAGTTACTGTGAACTGGACTGAAATGATAAAATTGAGAGAGTATTTGTGTTGTGCTCGACTAGCTTAATTCAGAAATAGTACAAATTAGATAAGTCTAAGTGGAGCTGGAGATATTGTCTACCCCTTCTTACGCTGTTTCAGCTACAATGACCTTTTCAAAAAAACTATAAATATCACGAAATTTTGCAAGGAGCATCATTATCCATTAATCAATAGTCTTCAAGCAACGTGAGTGAGAACTTGTAAAAGGTTTTTCAACATAAACAAAGGAAACGACAAACACATACCCCAGTGCAACTGATGCTAGCCTTCCAAAAGCAAGAATCGTAAGAAACATGTGAGGAACTAGGCTCTTCCGTAATTTCCCTTTGATGGTTACACTTTCTTGATAGTGAGAAGCAACTTTTTCTCTGTGTTTAAAGTCACTTCCATCCGTTCCCTCTGCTCTAGGACCAGCTCTTGCAGCCATCTTGATGCTTCGTCAGGACCTCAGCTTTGTGTGAAGACCTCTAAACGAGGCATGCGTTGTTTGTTGTGAGAGTCCAACTAACAGGTAGCAAAAACTCCTGTTTTACCAAAAATTTCGTTACCAAAAATTTTGGCGGATTAATTTTTTGTGGAAAAAATTTCGGTCATATTTTTGAAATTTTGGCACAACTTTAAAAGCACGGTTTTCATTTTTGGTGCTAATTTTTACAATTTTTGGCATTTTAAGGTGCCAATTTTTACAATTTCATGTTCGCAAATTTTGACATAAATATTTTATTCCGCGTAGAAAACAAACTTTCCAACCCGGCAGTTTGCAATATTCTTGATCGCCAATCGCAATGAAGGGATTAGAAATTCTGATCGATTGTGAGTTAAAAATTCAGGTGTCCAAATTAAAATCATTGGATTTTTAGGAGAAAATGATTGAGAGAATTATTAAGTGCCAACAGTTGAGCCCATAGAGAACTCAAATTTCTTGAATGTAGAGAGCAAAAGAGAA
Source organism: Rhopilema esculentum (assembly GCF_013076305.1). Next base: position 6,359,104 of record NW_027019328.1, read on the forward strand.
GAAAGTGAAGATGAGCTGGATATCTTATTTGTTGACGATAAAGGAGAACCAGAAACTGAAAATTGATATGTACTGTATGTATAGTAATACTAAAACAATGTCAAGGAAAAATTTGTTGTGTTGTTTTTAAAGTATATCGGTGGAAAACGAGATAAGGCTTCACCGAAAATAAATCCCACCGAAATTTTTGGTACTTAATGTGCAATGCTTACTGCAATTACTTGGAACTTCCTGCAAAATGCTCTGTATTCTTATACTTTTTATTTCTTTTCTCAAATATTACTTCCTTCAGTCCCTTTTGCCCAAAAAAATTATGATAGTATAGACAAATATCAAACAAGTTACACGAAAAAAAAACATACTCGCTATTCTCCTGTGTTTTCTATCAAATCAACATTGTTCAAAAAGGGGGAAGGGGTGGTTGAAATCGCCTTTGAAAGTTTACGTTTGTGGTCAAAAATACGTCAGAACAGAGAGATAGAACTAAATTCATATTATCATACACAGTAGCGCTAGAGGAGGAAAAGTTGATTTTTGCTAAAGGTGGGTCAGTTTTCATACTGACTTTCCTTTAAAACATAAAGTTTTTTAAATATTCCCACATTTAAAGAATTCCGTTGTTTTTTGTCTTTTTCAAGAACAAATATTTTTTAGACAATGGAGCCGAGTAAAATTTTTAAACAAACTTTTATGATACGTTGAATCCAAAGCATGAAAATTTTTGTATCATTATCGCTGCATGTTTTGTCAAAAAATCATGATGTGGTTCATAAACCATGTATTAAACTCGACAAGTGGCTTTGTTCAAAAGTCTTGTATTAGGGTGGACGATGACTTTAAATAAACGGATAATATTGAAAGGGGGCGAGTAGATAATTTAACTTGTGTTATATAGCAGCTTCCCCTGTGCTATAAACCGATTTTCCATTTTGGTTTCACTTTAATGAGTTAACTTTCATGAATTGTAGTGAAATTGCATAAATGTTACGATTTGCACAAATTATTTCACGACCTTCAGAGTCTTCCCTTAAATATATTAAATATATGAGATATCAAACACAACTGGCATCGATGGATGTTTTGAATTTGAAACTACTTTCTAAATTGAAACCCCAGTCTATAAAGCTGCTTTTGAATGTCCACCATCAAAATCAAAAATTTCATTTCACGACTCAAACGTCGATACAAAAGTCTACGCAAGTCACAACAACAACAACACCAATTTGCTGAGAGCACTGTTTTGCGTCAGCTCAAGAATGTACCTTTCGTTTAACTACAATAGCTGATGAACTATTCAAAAGTGGCACAACAGAATGGAAAATGAAATTTGGACGGTGTCGACACGAGTAAATTCGATGAAGTTTTATTGAACTGGATGTTTGGTAAATTGCTAGCTTCAAAAAAGTGAAATGGTTTTACGGCAACTTGATTGGTAAACCTTTTGTGGATGTATTTTGATTTGAGAACTGGATTCCCATGTTGCCTGGTTCAAATGCTTTAGCATTGCATCGACGCTAACAAAAAGCGAGCAGCATGCCATTTTTCTTCTTTTCAAGACAAAAATTCGACCTAAAACGACATACTTTAACTTTGGAATACTTTAACTATTCCACCAATTGAATATTTTGCACACTTACTCTAAGAAATAGAAGTTATCAGAATTTTTATAATACCTAGTGATATTGACTTAAAAACAGCAGGAACTAAAAAGTTAGGCCATTGATTTTTTTATGAACATTTTCTACATCGTATTGAAATTTTACCAATCCCTATTAAGTATTAAAATCGCCTAACAATCACTGTTCGAGGCAATCATAAAAAACCCTTAAATGTCCTAGAAACAACTACAGTCAATCTGGCGGCTGTCTTCCTACCTCAGATTTAGACAAAGGCAGTAATTAAAATATAAACACTGTTATCAATTATAGCCCGAAGCACTTTCGATATGGCCATGTTCCTTCCTTTTTGAAGGCCATTTCTTTTCTGCCAAATTGTGGAAGCAAACACTTCTAAACTTTGCGGAAATATATTTACTGATTTCTGCAGCTTTGGTTCGAGTTTTAGTTTTAGCTTGAGTTTCAGTTTAATTTTAGTTTTAGATAGTAGGATTTGTTTTGATCCAAGAAAATTATAAAGTTCAAAATATTTACTGTCTTTAGGATTTGGACGTTTCAATATTTACAAAGTGGCAAATTAAAAAACTCCATAATTGGATAGGAAGAGAGTAAGCTCCCCGGCGAAAAGCACATTAGAAGACTCTTTATCGTTGGCTTTATCTATGTATGTGATTCTACATCTCCGTACTTAAGGTCACAATCATATATCAACAGCTTCGAATGTGTCTTTACGTTGAGTTGAGGCTTGTCATGTAAGGAACATTGCAATCTGATTATTGACAGTACTGTAAACAGGGGGTTGAGGAGCTAATTCGAGATGACACGCTCAACAAACTTTTACAAGCAGGATAGAAAGTGTAAAACATACTAGAAGGATATCCTCGCTGAACAGAGAAGAATCGTTCGACAATATACTGAAACAGAAAAGAGTCCCAAAATGCCATCACTGAAAGAAGGAAGCCTATTTATGAAGATTTTTTAGGACTAAGCCTAATTCTACGTACTGGTTAGTGAACGTGAGCAGGTGGATTTAAATGTGGCTGTGTTAGTTTCATTTTCGCTAATGTCAAAGATCTTTGGTTAAATTTTGTTCTTTTATCATTTCAGCTGCTGAAAAATCAAATCCGATGCTCGGTATAACCTCACCACAACGAAAGGATAACATTTATCACAATCTAAAGTAGGTTTTCCCGTTGATCTTTGTGACCCTAGCAAAATAGTGTGACTGAGGTTAGCAAAATTGGCAGGCAGTTTGGCTTAAGGTTTTTATGCTCAAGTGTTATGGATATTTGCGGAAAAGGAGGGGTCAAACTGTATTGGATTGGTTCTTGTCAGTAAAGATAAAAAATATACAAAGGCTATCTTTCTAGTCTAAAAAATAAATGCACAAAAGCTATCTTTCTTTTAAAAAATCAATCTCTGTTTTTTAAAATGAGAAAAAACATTTTTTGCTCAACGAAACCGAAATAATATTGTTCTAATTGGGTGGGGCTGAGCACTTTACAAATATATCTTAGTCTTTATTCATCATACTTCATTCATACTGAGAACATTGCTTGCCCAATATTATCGCTATTTTGTCCAGTCTGCGTGTTTGTTGTACCTTCCAAAAGCTATTAACAGTTAAGAAAGTCCAAATTAGAAACTTTGCCTAAATTACCAAATAAACTCGAAATAATCTAATTACTTAGTAATTTGTCTGTAACCAATGGTTACTGATATGCCACTGATGTATACGCCAAACAGCAGTGGAGCAAGATAGGTAACTTGTGGCACAAACGATAGGGATGTGTAAATTATCTTAATATAGCCTGCCTGGCATATGAACTGCTTTTTCTTCTTGCAGTAAGGTAAGAGAGAAAAAATGTCCAGATAGATGAACCTCTTTGCGCTTTAATATGAGGCAGTCAATCTTACAAGTGGGAGTTATATGCGCGTTCGTGTAATGTATAGGTCTATAAGCAGAATGGCGGTTGAAGAGTACTTAGAAAGTTCACTGTTGCTCAAATCCTATTAGACTGGAAAGCTAACAATAACAGGGGTATAGCAACGATTGACAAGCGGCGAGAAAACCTTTTCTACTGTGCTTCATTTGAATAATCGCACAACTTACAAACATTTGGAGGTTTTTTTGGTAGAAAGGAAGCGTTGTTGCGCAGTTAAAAGTCATTGCAGCAACCGAGGGGAAGAGAGAGGTGCATTGTTCGAAGATAAAGATCGCGAATGAAGAAATTTTAAGCCTCGTGCAGAATAATGAGTCGATTGAATTTATGACCTTGTTCTGAAAATGATTCAAACCTTTGGCATCAAATTCTTAACTTCAGATTCGAATCAAGGTTTCAAATTTTATTCTCATTATGTTTGTGAGCTATAAGGTTCACTGATCATATGCAAAATTTTTGTCACGCTTTTAACTGTGAAAAGCACAAACAATATGAAACTTGAATCTGGACTTGAAGTGTGGTAGCAAATCTTAAAGTGATAACAAAAAGTTGTACAATAATATTTGCAATCATAGTATGGTATCCCCAACACAAAATATTTGGCATAGATAGAAGAAGTACGGGGCGATTTGTAACGTGAACTGGTATTTGTAAACCAAGTACTAACTGATATTACACTTGGAAAAGATATTATTTATGTAATGAAAGTCATGTTACCAGAGACGTCCAGTCGAAATTCAAACATGTTCACAGATATCATTGCCAGTGAAGGCATACAGTAACAAAACAGTTAACAATTAGAGAAACAGAATAGGAAACTGCTAGTGGGTTTTACGAACATAATTTACAAACAAAAGCAAGTCTTCATAGTTTTTAGTGATGCAGCTCGTACGATGTTTTGATAAACGCGTCCAACTGAGTTCATTCAACAGGCCCGTGCATCACAAGCATTTTATCAACATCCATCAGTGGAATATTCCTAACTGAACGGATTTACTACGTCGTGTACAATACAAAGTACCTTACTAGATGTATACAGCGGCTATGCAGCTGGATATGACATAGGTTCGTGAGCAGCATGAATCTAGTCGGAGTCTGAACCTTCGGACTCGTCATCAGTCATCTCTGCCTCGGACTCCTCGTCTTCAGAATCATCTTCCTTTGACTTGGACGGAGTTTTCTTCTTCTTGGAGCCCTAGACAAGAAATCATCAACAACATCAACCATTTTGCAACATTGAATTTATTGTAGCAAATAAGAAACACCGCAATACGCCGAGAATAAACAACAATAAATACACGTAAATCAGTGAAGGCTGATATTTCGCCCCGGCATACGGGGCTTCATCAGAGCAAAAGTTAACGGGCTAAAAATTTACACATTTAAAAGAGGCGATGGTGGTGTCGGATTGGCTGATGTGGAATGGTGTGAATGCAGCGCAGTAGTAGAGGAGGGAAGGGTGGCGAATGAGAGAGGGTGGGTGGTGGTGCTGGAATGAAAATGTAATGAGGATGAAGTACTATAATATGAAATAATGATAATGTTGCTGTAAGGTTAACGATCAGTGGTTCGGTTCTGTTTGAATTTATTCTCGTGTTTACTGCTGGTAAATATTGGTGCCATTATGGATACATAAATTGTATCTTTCTTAACCCTGCGTAACACCTCTGTTATGCCCTGGGTACCAGAGCCACATAAATTGGCGAGCGGAAACACAAGATAGGAATGGAAAAGCAGAGTACGTGCTTGAAATCGTGTGGCTCTGGTACCCAGGGTACTTCTGTCAGTACCAGGCTACAATCAGTACCATTCAAAATGTTTACATAACATAAAATGACGTAGTAGGCTAACAAAGACGCTTTTCCTGTTTATGACAGGTATCCAAACATTTTTATTGCTTTGGGGTGGAGGAGGAAATTATTGGTATTCAGGAAAAGAAATAAAAAATACGAAAGAAAGACAACGTCATTGAGCGTTTCATACGGACATTCTCAGGTATTTTAATTGTTCATATTATCCTGCAATCAACTTCGTTACTCTCCCTACCCCTAGGGTATTCTCTCTACCCCTATAAATAAATTCTCTAAACCTAACAGCCCTTTGGTCGTGGAAGGTTAACATACAATGACCTTCACTGGTGAGGTAACAGGTTAGTGTAATAGAAATTCGTAAACTGAGACATCCCGATAGCATGGAAGAGTACTTGTTTGTCAGGAGACTTTCCCACAGCTTGTCTAGCATTCTATCTGGTATTGTTTGAATTATTGAACAGAGAAATGTAGTTTCAATATTTATTCTTTACTTTCTATTTAATATTTAAGATATTGACTTCCTATTTTCAATGTTTAATAAATTTCATCGGACAGTGTTTTGTTTTTGGGAAAGTATTGATTCCCTAGAGCAGTTCATAGAAATAACAGCAGTGGGGTAACGAAAAAGTCTGAGGGCTTTCGGAATAAAATGCTTAGGGATCGACTGGGCGTGAAAATCTTAGCCTTTCGGGGACCTATCCGGGCATCCCCGGGCTTTGGAGCCTCAGGAATTATTATAATCCCTTCATTAGTCCTGGCAATGATACCCAGCATTCTTGCATGAGTAAAACAACCTTACCTCGTCATCAGATGAGTCATCTTCCGATGATTCGATAAACTCTTTACTTTTAAACTTAGATGGAGACGACGTTGACTGCTTTTGTGGCTTCGGCGACTTTTTCGAAAAAGAATCAGAAATTGTTTTTGATTTTTTTGGTGTTCCACCGTCTTCTTTTTTCTGAGCGTTGTAAGCGGCCAAATCCTTTTGGTACTTTTCTTTCGCCTTCTTAGCTTTTTCATCCCATTCCTGAAAACGAGCAATGAACATCAACTCACAGTGACAATTGAGGGCGGCCATAAACTTTTAGAATATTGTACAGCCTCGCTAAAGTAGGGAAATCTTAAAAAAATACGATCCAGAACAACTGCACAGGGAGTTTTCCAAGTACTACTTCTTGAAACCTCAGACGAATCGAGCAAACTGCATCTTTTTTAAGAATAAAGTCACCAA
>NW_027019328.1:6365804-6510120 GCF_013076305.1 Rhopilema esculentum
TAATACTAAAACATATCAAGGTTTTAAATTTGTTGTGTTGTTTTTAATTAAAGTATATCGGTTGAAATCGAGATAAGGCTTTACCGAAAATAAATCCCACCGAAATTGTTGGTACTTAATGTGCAATGCTTACTGCGATTACTTGGAACTTCCTACGAATTGCGTTGTATTTTTATACTTTTCAATTCTTTTCTCAAATATTACTTCCTTCAGTCCCTTCTGCCCAAAACAATTATGATAGTATAGACAAATATCAAACAAGTTACACGAAAAAAAAACATACTCGCTATTTTCCTGTGTTTTCTATCAAATCAACATTGTTCAAAAAGGGGGAAGGGGTGGTTGAAATCGCCTTTGAAAGTTTACGTTTGTGGTCAAAAATGCGTCAGAACAGAGAGATAGAACTAAATTCATATTATCATACACAGTAGCCTAGAGAGGGGAAAAGTTGATTTTTGCTATAGGTGGGTCAGTTTTCATACTGACTTTCTTTTAAAACATACAGTTTTTTAAATATTCCCACATTTAAAGAATTCTGTTGCTTTTTTGTCTTTTCCAAGAACAAATATTTTTTGACAATGGAGGCGAGTAAAATTTCGAAACAAACTTTTTGGATACGTTGAATCCAAAGCATGAAAATTTATGTATCATTATCGCTGCATGTTTTGTCAAAAATCATAATGTGGTTCATAAACCATGTATTAAACTCGACAAGAGGCTTTGTTCAAAAGTCTTGCATTAAGGTGGATGATGACTTCAAATAAACGGAGAGAAATGAAAGGGGGCGAGTAGATAATTTAACTTGTGTTATATAGCAGCTTCCCCTATGCTATAAACTGATTTTTCATTTTGGTTTCACTTTAATGAGTTAACTTTCATGAATTGTAGTGAAATTGCATAAATGTTACGATTTGCACAAACTATTTCACGACCTTCAGAGTCTTCCCTTAAACATACTAAATATATGGGATATCAGACACAACTGGCATCGATGATGTTTTGAATTTGAAACTACTTTCTAAATTGAAAGCTCAGTATATAAAGCTACCTTTGAATGTCCACCATCAAAATCAAAATTTTCATTTCACGACTCAAACGTCGATACAAAAGTCCACGCAAAACACAACAACAACAACACCAATTTGCTGACAGCACTGTTTTGTGTCAGCTCAAGAATGTACCTTTCGTTTAACTACAATAGCTGATGAACTATTCAAAAGTGGCACAACAGAATGAAAAATGAAAACTTGACGGTGTCGACACGAGTAAATTCGATGAAGTTTTATTGAACTGGATGTTTGGTAAATTGCTAGCTTCAAAAAAGTGAAACGGTCTTACGGCATCTTGATTGGTAAACCTTTTGTGGATGTATTTTGATTTGAGAACTGGATTCCTATGTTGCCTGGTTCAAATGCTTTAGCATTGCATCGACGCTATACCTTTGACGGTAATAAGTTTTTAAAAAGCGAGCAGCATGCCATTTTTCTTCTTTTCAAGACAAAAATTCGACCTAAAACGACATACTTTTACTTTGGAATACTTTAACTATTCCACCAATTGAATATTTTGCACACTAACTCTAAGAAATAGAAGTTATCAGGATTTTTATAATACCTAGTGATATTGACTTAAAAACAGCAGGAACTAAAACGTTAGGCCATTGATTTTTTTATGAACATTTTCTACATCGTATTGAAATTTTACCTATTAAGTATTAAAATCTCCTAACAATCACTGTTCGAAGCAATCATAAAAACCCTTAAATGTTCTAGAAACAACTAAAGCCAATCTGGCGGCTGTCTTCCTACCTCAGATTTAGACAAAGGCAGTAATTAAAATATAAACACTGTTATCAATTATAGCCCGAAGCACTTTCGATATGGCCATGTTCCTTCCTTTTTGAAGGCCATTTCTTTTCTGCCAAATTGTGAAAGCAAACACTTCTAAACTTTGCGGAAATATATTTACTAATTTCTGCAGCTTTGGTTTGAGTTTTAGTTTTAGCTTGAGTTTCAGTTTAATTTTAGTTTTAGATAGTAGGATTTATTTTGATCCAAGAAAATTATAAAGTTCAAAATATTTACTGTCTTTAGGATTTGGACGTTTCAATATTTACAAAGTGGCAAATTAAAAAACTCCATAATTGGATAGGAAGAGAGTAAGCTCCCCGGCGAAAAGCACATTAGAAGACTCTTTATCGTTGGCTTTATCTATGTATGTGACTCTACATCACCGTACTTAAGGTCACAACCATATATCAACAGCTTCGAATGTGTCTTTACGTTGAGTTGAGGCTTGTCATGTAAGGAACATTGCAATCTGATTATTGACAGTACTGTAAACAGGGGGTTGAGGAGCTAATTCGAGATGACACGCTCAACAAACTTTTACAAGCAGGATAGAAAGTGTAAAACATACTAGAAGGATATCCTCGCTGAACAGAGAAGAATCGTTCGACAATATACTGAAACAGAAAAGAGTCCCAAAATGCCATCACTGAAAGAAGGAAGCCTATTTATGAAGATTTTTTAGGACTAAGCCTAATTCTACGTACTGGTTAGTGAACGTGAGCAGGTGGATTTAAATGTGGCTGTGTTAGTTTCATTTTCGCTAATGTCAAAGATCTTTGGTTAAATTTTGTTCTTTTATCATTTCAGCTGCTGAAAAATCAAATCCGATGCTCGGTATAACCTCACCACAACGAAAGGATAACATTTATCACAATCTAAAGTAGGTTTTCCCGTTGATCTTTGTGACCCTAGCAAAATAGTGTGACTGAGGTTAGCAAAATTGGCAGGCAGTTTGGCTTAAGGTTTTTATGCCCAAGTGTTATGGATATTTGCGGAAAAGGAGGGGTCAAACTGAATTGGATTGGTTCTTGTCAGTAAAGATAAAAAATATACAAAGGCTATCTTTCTAGTCTAAAAAATAAATGCACAAAAGCTATCTTTCTTTTAAAAAATCAATCTCTGTTTTTTAAAATGAGAAAAAACATTTTTTGCTCAACGAAACCGAAATAATATTGTTCTAATTGGGTGGGGCTGAGCACTTTACAAATATATCTTAGTCATTATTCATCATACTTCATTCATACTGAGAACATCGCTTGCCCAATATTATCGCTATTTTGTCCAGTCTGCGTGTTTGTTGTACCTTCCAAAAGCTATTAACAGTTAAGAAAGTCCCAATTAGAAACTTTGCCTAAATTACCAAATAAACTCGAAACAATCTAATTACTTAGTAATTTGTCTGTAACCAATGGTTACTGATATGCCACTGATGTATACGCCAAACAGCAGTGGAGCAAGATAGGTAACTTGTGGCACAAACGATAGGGATGTGTAAATTATCTTAATCTAGCCTGCCTGGCATATGAACTGCTTTTTCTTCTTGCAGTAAGGTAAGAGAGAAAAAATGTCCAGATAGATGAACCTCTTTGCGCTTTAATATGAGGCAGTCAATCTTACAAGTGGGAGTTATATGCGCGTTCGTGTAATGTATAGGTCTATAAGCAGAATGGCGGTTGAAGAGTACTTAGAAAGTTCACTGTTGCTCAAATCCTATTAGACTGGAAAGCTAACAATAACAGGGGTATAGCAACGATTGACAAGCGGCGAGAAAACCTTTTCTACTGTGCTTCATTTGAATAATCGCACAACTTACAAACATTTGGAGGTTTTTTTGGTAGAAAGGAAGCGTTGTTGCGCAGTTAAAAGTCATTGCAGCAACCGAGGGGAAGAGAGAGGTGCATTGTTCGAAGATAAAGATCGCGAATGAAGAAATTTTAAGCCTCGTGCAGAATAATGAGTCGATTGAATTTATGACCTTGTTCTGAAAATGATTCAAACCTTTGGCATCAAATTCTTAACTTCAGATTCGAATCAAGGTTTCAAATTTTATTCTCATTATGTTTGTGAGCTATAAGGTTCACTGATCATATGCAAAATTTTTGTCACGCTTTTAACTGTGAAAAGCACAAACAATATGAAACTTGAATCTGGACTTGAAGTGTGGTAGCAAATCTTAAAGTGATAACAAAAAGTTGTACAATAATATTTGCAATCATAGTATGGTATCCCCAACACAAAATATTTGGCATAGATAGAAGAAGTACGGGGCGATTTGTAACGTGAACTGGTATTTGTAAACCAAGTACTAACTGATATTACACTTGGAAAAGGTATTATTTACGTAATGAAAGTCATGTTACCAGAGACGTCCAGTCGAAATTCAAACATGTTCACAGATATCTTTGCCAGCGAAGGCATACAGTAACAAAACAGTTCACAATTAGAGAAACAGAATAGGAAACTGCTAGTGGGTTTTACGAACATAATTTACAAACAAAAGCAAGTCTTCATAGTTTTTAGTGATGCAGCTCGTACGATGTTTTGATAAACGCGTCCAAATGCGTTCATTCAACAGGCCCGTGCATCACAAGCATATTATCAACATCCATCAGTGGAATATTCCTAACTGAACGGATTTACTACGTCGTGTACAATACAAAGTACCTTACTAGATGTATACAGCGGCTATGCAGCTGGATATGACATAGTTTCGTGAGCAGCATGAATCTAGTCGGAGTCTGAACCTTCGGACCCGTCATCAGTCATCTCTGCCTCGGACTCCTCGTCTTCAGAATCATCTTCCTTTGACTTGGACGGAGTTTTCTTCTTCTTGGAGCCCTAGAAAAGAAATCATCAACAACATCAACCATTTTGCAACATTGAATTTATTGTAGCAAATAAGAAACACCGCAATACGCCGAGAATAAACAACAATAAATACACGTAAATCAGTGAAGGCTAATATTTCGCCCCGGCATACGGGGCTTCATCAGAGCAGTTGCTGTAAGGTTAACGGACAGTGGTTCTGTTCATGCCGTTTGAATTTATTCTGGTATTTACTGCTGGCAAATATTGGTGACATTATGGATGCATAAATTGTATCTTTCTTACCCCTGCGTAATACTTCTGTTATGCCCTGGGTACCAGAGCCACATAAATTGGCGAGCGGAAACACAAGATAGGAATGGAAAAGCCGAATTGTGTGGCTCTGGTACCCTGGGTACTTCTGTCAATACCAGGCTACAATCTTCAGTACCATTCAAAATGTTTACATAACATAAAATGACGTTGTAGGCTAGCAAAGACGCTTTTCTTGTTTATGATATGTATCTAAACATTTTTATTGTTTTGGGGTGGAGGGAGAGAATTATTAGTATTCAGGAAAAGAAATAAAAAATACGAAAGAAAGACAACGTTATTGAGCGTTTCATACGGACATTCTCAGGTATTTTAATTGTTCATATTATCCTGCAATCAACTTCGTTACTCTCCCTACCCCTAGGGTATTCTCTCTACCCCTATAAATAAATTCTCTAAACCTAACAGCCCTTTGGTCGTGGAAGGTTAACATACAATGACCTTCACTGGTGAGGTAACAGGTTAATGTAACAGAAATTCGTAAACTGAGACATCCCGATAGCATGGAAGAGTACTTGTTTGTCAGGAGACTTTCCCACAGCTTGTCTAGCATTCTATCTGGTATTGTTTGAATTATTGAACAGAGAAATGTAGTTTCCAATATTTATTCTTGACTTTCTATTTAATATTTAAGATATTGACTTCCTATTTCAACGTTTAATAAATTTCTTCAGACAGTGTTTTGTTTTTGGGAAAGTATTGATTCCTTAGAGCATTTCATAGAAATAACAGCAGTGGGGTAACGAAAAAGACTGAGGGCTTTCGGAATAAAATGCTTAGGGATTTACTGGGCGTGAAAATCTTAGCCTTTCGGGGGGACCTATCCGGGCATCCCCGGACTTTGGGGCCTCAGGAATTACTATAATGCTTTCATTAGTCCTCCCAATGATACCCAGCATTCTTGCATGAAAAAAAACAACCTTACCTCGTCATCAGATGAGTCATCTTCCGATGATTCGATAAACTCTTTACTTTTAAACTTAGATGGAGACGACGTTGACTGCTTTTGTGGCTTCGGTGACTTTTTCGAAAAAGAATCAGAAATAGTTTTTGATTTTTTTGGTGTTCCACCGTCTTCTTTTTTCTGAGCGTTGTAAGCTGCCAAATCCTTTTGGTACTTTTCTTTCGCCTTCTTAGCTTTTTCATCCCATTCCTGAAAACGAGCAATGAACATCAACTCAGTGACGATTTAGGGCGGCCAAAAACTTTTAGAATATTGTACAGCTTCGCTAAAGTAGGGAAATCTTTAGTAACGATCCAGAATAATTGCACAGGGAGTTTTCCAAGTACTTCTTCTTGAAACCTCAGTCAAATCGAGCAAACTGCATCTTTTTTAAAAATAAAGTCACAATAACATCTTACTGTTTTATCGCCAAGCTCTTTCCACTTCTCTCCTGCCTTCTTTGAAAGATCGGTGATAGAGATTCCAGGATATTCTTTTTTGATATTCTCTCGATTTTCGTTTAACCAGATCATGTAGCCAGACATTGGCTTCTTCGGGGCGTTTGGATCCTTCTTCTTCTTCCCAGACTTTGTTTCCTGTATTGAAAAAAATTTCGTTTAGATCCAGGTTTATTATTATTATTATTTTTATAAAATTATTTACAGTTGATGCCATACATAGCTTAAAAAGCTAATTCATACCAACTATTTACATTTCTACAAAATTACAAAATTAAAACATAATCAGAAGAGAGAAAAAATGTTTTAATCAACTTTTTAAGGATCTGACCATACCCGCATTTTAGTTATTTGCATATTTGACAGTTACATTTGTCCCCATTCCATTGTTCGATCTTTCTTTTAAATATTGCGGTCGAGCTAGCATTTTTTATGGCATCGGGTAACACCTCTAGATATAAGATAATAAGCTCCAAATGTTCCAAAGGAGAGCACCTCTAGATATAAGATAATTAGCTCCAAATGTATTTGCTTTTATATTCGGTATTTGCAATAAATATTTTGTTCGTAATTCATATTTTATGTTTTTTTCTCGAAGAATTTCCACTTGAATGGTAGGTTTTTTTCTGATAGACACTTAAATATTTGGAGCATTAATTTTTGCAAATTCTTTGTGTGGACTTTTCGTTTGTCCATTTTTTCAAGGAGTTCTTTAAAAGGCATATTGAAGTCATTATGCAAAATTCGTAGTGCCCTTTTTTGGATTCGATCTACCCGAATACTTGAAGTTTTTCCGTGATACATCCAAATCAGGGGGCAATAATTAAAATTTGACATTATAAATGTATTATATAGGATCTTACTCTTTTCATAGTTCAGACGAGGGGCCACACGTGAGAAAGCACTGACTTTTCTGTTCGTTGTCCGACAGAGTGCCTTTATATTATCATCAAATTTTAACTGAGAGTCTCTATTGTGACTCCCAGCAATTAAACTTTGTCCGTGAGGGGGATCGTTATATCATTAATCTCGAGGATGAGCTTAGGTTGCTCTCTCATCCCCAAAGATATAACCTGAAATTTTCTAGGATTAGCTGCCATATGATTAACTTTGAACCAGTTTAGTGTGTTAGACAGGTCTTTCTCAAGGCTCACTTTCGATATTTTCCCCATCTTTAAATATTGTAGTATCGTCTGCAAAATTGCAAATTTCCGATTCTTTCACTTCAAAAAGTAGATCATTAATAAAAAAAATTGAAGAATAGCGGTCCAAGAACTGACCCTTGAGGAACCCCTGCTTTGATTTCTAGCCAGTCGCTAAACTCGGATCTCACTTTCACGCGCTGTTTTCTATTTGAAAGGTAGCTGTGGATTAATAATAGGCTATGCTGGTTAAATCCATAGGCCGCCAGAATAGCTATTAGTAGGTCATGCGGAATGCAGTCATAAGGCTTTGAAAGGTCCATAAGTACCATCCCCACAATCATCCCATCAGCCATGGACTTGCGACATATTTCTGTCACCCTGAAAAGGACATGTTCTGCACCGTGTCCTTCTCTAAAAGCGCATAGTAAGCTAGAAAGGAGCCTGTAAGCAAATGGGCCGATTTGTTTAGATATCAAGCGTTCAAATATTTTGGATATCGCTGTTAGCACACTTTTTAGCCTAAAATTCTTTTTGAGGGTAGAATCTCCGCATTTAAAGGTTGGTGATACGTCAGCCAGTTTAAATTTATCGGGGAATTTGCTGTTTGCGAACATCTGATTTACATAAAATGTTAGATGTTCGAAGCAGTTATCAGCAAAAGACTTAACTATATCTGTAGATTGTTCCCACTAGTCTTTTTTGACCGATTTAGCTGGTCAATTTCATTCCGGACCTCAAACAAGCTAACAGGTTGGAAACCAAACATTTCTCCAGCCTTAATGCTATTCTTTATTTTAGTAATACTGGGATGGTTCTTGTATTTGATCACTGCATTCAATATCGGGTCATTAGATGGTCAACTCATCAATGGACTCAAGCTCATTAAGACATAAGGTACCAGTAATATCAACAAAGTAGGAATTGAAACAATTTCTTATTTCTTTGTCATCTAATATGATAACATTGTCTTCGACAAGAAGTAATTTCTCATTAGGGTTTGATTGTTCTGAGAAGTAGGATTTAAACGTTTTCTAGAAATATTTATCTTTGCCTACTACATTTGGGTCTAGATTAGCATAAAATTGTCTTTTGCCCTTTTATTCATCTTAGCCACAAGGTTCCGTTGTTTCTTATAGCTATGAAAATCATCCTGGGCTTTTGCAATATTTTTTAGTCGCGATCTTTTCATTATAGCCTTCCTTATTTCTTTGTGGACATGTGGATTATTATTCTCCTTATGGATTGCAGTCTTCATAGAAGCATGTTTATCAAGAGCTTGTTTGATTACATTTTCAAATTCATCATATGTTCTTGGGTTTATGGCTGATAAAGTAGTCGTTACATCGCCAAGGAGTTCTGGCTTTGAGAATTTCTTATAGCTCCTATATTTCATAACTTTTATAGGTCCCCGAAAGGCTAAGATTTTCACGCCCAGTCAATCCCTAAGCATTTCATAACTAGTGGAATTCTATTATACGTTGTTTTTTAGGAACTGTATAGATCATGTGATGAAAATCGCTAAACCCTGTTTCAAAGGACTGGCTTAGCATGAAGCTATGCTTCCGGTTAGTTAGCATTAGATCAATACATCTCGCAGTCCTGCCTTTGAAACAGGTAGGCGTTCTTATAAGACTGACTATACAGTTCTTGTTGGTCAGTAAATGATTTCAGATCTATATGTGTTACCTCCATGTTTATGTCACCAAACACAAGGACATTCTTGGCAGAACCGGAATGAAAATCAATCAGCCTTTCCATATTATCTAAAAAATACTTTTCGTTGCAATGCGGGGGCTGTATGAGGGTAGCAGGTTTAGTTTTCCATAGATTGAGTTCAATAGGTAGAACGTGTATATCATTTGGCAATTTAGGCCCTTTTAGCTCTCTTGAAATTAGATGGTCTCTAACATAGACTAGGAGGCCACCAGCATCTGCAGAAATATCAAAGCGATAAGGTTTCTTAAAGCCTGGTATCCCAAACTGTGACGTAGGAAATGAATCGTCCAGTTTGGTTCGTTGCGATAACTAGCACATCAACATTATCTTGGATAAGGCTAGTGAAGATTCCAAATTTGTTCCTGGTCAAATTTATGTTGAAATAGCTGACAATAACATTTTTTGGGTGTTCATTTCTAAGTTTTCTTATTTGGTGAAAAACATCCCCAGTCAGATCAACCTTATTATTATTGTGTTTATGGGAAAAGTTTATTCTGCTATTCACATCCCTTACTTTAGATGTTTGGTTACTATCCTCCTAAAACACTGCCTAGCGGCAGCTGCTTGTGAAATTGATTGTGCTCTGTTTATTCACGCAGTACGATATTAGGCCGGTTTTGAAAATAAAGTTGCAAAGCATGCCGGTTCCGCAAGAGCTTTTAAGTTTATAGCCAGATAATGAGATCGCGGCGAGTGAGAACGTGTGTTTTGAGGGACTGGAAAAGACGAAGTATTGTTGCTGTGATTAGAAAGCAAAAGAGATAAAAAGAGAGTTCAAATGGATATAAAGGTTTCATATGAAGCAGTAGACGTTATAATTTCAGTAGTTGGATATCAATTAAGAAGAAAAACTGGATCATCGTCTGTATTTGTTTTGGTTCCCGCATGCTTCGTTACAGGTGCGAAGAGTTGTTTGTCTATGATTTCATGTTGACCAAAAGAAGGTGCTCTATACGATGTGCGCTAGTTGAGGCTAGCGCCTCGCGTGGAATGGTCCAGGTTTAAGAAGCAAATATTAAATTTATAACAATTATTATATAGAAGAATCTTGTAAGGACTTGATAAGTGCTTTGCGGCGCGTGCAAGTATACTAAAAGATGAACAGCCAAACCAGTTATCCGAATAATCATTGGCATGGTCGAGAGCTAAAGATGCCGGCATAAAACATGTGTAGCGAGACAGGGCACTCATCCATCAGTCGGACACAGTGCTCGTGTTTCTTTCATATCGGCATTTAAAAACACATTTGAGTGTAGGTAAACTAGCTTAAAAGCTAGTACACATTCGGTTAATTTAATATTCATTTTGCCAAACAACACAGCGATAAAATCGATTCCTTTAATGCATGCTTAAAAACTGGCTCTGTTTGCCAGAATTGAAGCTATTTTATTATGATTAATCTAAATTCTGTTTGCAAGCATCTCGCGATATCGATCTACTTAAAAGCATAATCTTTGTTTAACTTAACAACGTAACTGTGACCTCATTTGCTGATTCTTTTAAAACCTTACAGAGCATTCGCCAGAGACAAAGAAACATGGGCTATGCTGTTCGGAAATCAATGCTGAAAAGATATGGATCCAGGCACTACGTTCAGATAAATTTCGGAGGTCATCTAATTTCCTAGTGGTTCCATTATACAATAGGTTATTGTTACATCAGCAACGATTGATTCTCAATGATTTCTCAGCTATGGATGTGGCAAAGAGCGTATTGTTGACGTAAACATTCAATTGACGTGCCTTGAATCTTCTCAAACCTGGTCTTGCTTAAAGTCCTGGCTTCTGAATGACACTATATTAAGCTACGATATAGTGTAAATCAAAACTAGAAGTTAACGGACAGTTATTTAACATGCGCACAAAACGACTTCTGAAAAATCATGGCAAGCGATTACGAAAACATGCGCTGAAACAAGCAATAGGATGCACAAATTAGGTTTAGATTACCTTTCTTGGCTTCTTTGCTGCAGGTTCTTTTTCCCTTTTCTCCGGCTTTCTCTTCACTTCTTTCTTTTTCTTCTTTGGTTTTTCTTCGTCGTCTGATCCTTCCGATTCAGAAGAGCTGGCAGCAGAATCGAATCTACAAAACAAACCACTAGTTTACACCTCTGTGTTCATGAGGGATTGCAAGAAAATACTGTAGGGGACCGAAAATTTGTCATGGCGAAATAGCAGGGGAAGGGCGAAATCAACCACTTTTACGTATCTACCAATGGCATCCAATGAGAAACAGGCTTTTTGCATTTATTGTATATGTACATGTTGTGTTTTACTGTGTATATAGTATTTTAATGTAGTAGTATAATGTAATGGTAATAGACAAGAAGGAACAAATTAAATGTGAAATTAAAGTAGAAAACATCGAGCTAGAACAAGTAAAAGAATATAAATATCTAGGTGGTTAGATAGTAAATATTGAAAAATGCGAGGAAGAAGTCAAAAGAGAAATAGGAAAAGCAAAAAGTAATTTTTAGAAATTTAAGGAATTTTTTAGAAGCAATATCAACCTTAATGTGAAATTAAGGGGACTTGAAACCTACATCTTCTCAGTAGTAGGGTATGGAAGCGAAGCGTGGACATACAGCAAAGAAATAAAAGAAAAACTTCATCCTTTTGAAATGTGGTGCTATAGGAGAATTCTGAAAATAAGCTGGACTGAAAGAGTAACCAAAGAAAAAGTGTTGGAAACAATTGGACATCAGAGAGTTTTAGTCAACGAAATGATAAAAAGAAAACGAAATTTGCTGGTCACATTATGAGGGGATCGTCCGGGTTCTTGGCAAGGCTTGTTTTGGAAGATATGATTGACGGAAAAAGAGACAGGGGAAGACAAAGAAGAACATAGGGAGACCATGTCAAGGAATGGAGCGGGTGTGAGAGCATTGGAAGAGCTAAACGATATTCTGAGGATAGGGATAGTTGGAGGGTCATAGTAGCCAACCTTTTGTTGGAAGATGGTACCTTATGATAAGTATAATGTAGTATTACAATGTAGTATTATAATGTAGTATTACAATGTAGTATTATAATGTAGTATTATAATGTAGTATTACAATGTAGTATTATAATGTAGTATTACAATGTAGTATTATAATGTAGTATTACAATGTAGTATTATAATGTAGAATTTAATGTAGTATTATAATGTAATGTAGTTCAGTAGTTCGTACGTACTGTTTTAGGTAATTTGTTATTGTAAGTTTATTTTTGATACCATAAAAATTATTGATTGTTGGAAAACCAATTATTGGTTTAATAAATAAATGTACGTATCAGAATAATCAGACGGCAGCACTTTTCACTCATCTAACGCTACGAAAGAGTCTATCGCAACTTGAAACTCTATTGTTTTAAGGTTAAAATTTTGTCGGAAGTAACTAAATCAAGTCGTTCAGGGCAAGGATACCTAAAAACATCTTCTTGGCCAGGAGACTTAAAAACATCTCTTCAGAAAACACCTTGAGAATGTAAATCCAATTTTTTTACAACAATATACGGAGACCTTTGTGATTTTACTTAAAGATCATATATTTGAAATGGAGTTAAAATTACAACAACAAAATATAAGTTTGGATGGTTCACTAAAACTAAATCTTGATAAAATTTTAAATATTACAAATTCATATTTGACGGTGTCTTCCTGAAAAATAAATAGGGCTTCAAGATAATTCTCGTTGAAACCTATGGTTATTCCGAATCATTCGAAAAAAAATCGGTCTCTTTGCCCCCAACCCATCCTTTTACAATTTTTCGCCGGCCCTCGTCATAAATCCGCTTTTGATTTACAAACTAAGAATGCCTCCGCGTCAGAAATTATAAGAATGTAGAGAAATTATATTCAATACTGAAAAATTTTATTGGGACTCAAAGCTGGAATAAAAATTTTATAGAGGCAATCAATGGTTTTTTCTCGACCAGTTTTGATAAACCTAGTGTCTGCAGTTATATTTACGATAAAAACTGTGCTTGAGGCCTGCAATATTTTTTGATCCTAAAAAAAACAAACTTGACACACTTTATTTCATTGGCTTGAAGAGGTCTTTCTACTTGTAAATGTTTCGCAGAAATTCCAAACGGCTTTTGCCAAATTGGGTTTTGCCTAATGAATATCATAATCGAAATAGCAAAATGCTAAATTTTAGAATAAAATTAATATGGTGTCAAGAATACAAAACGAGGTCATCAAATATCATATGGTTTAATGCGAAAAATTACTTCAAAATATTGGAGAGAATGAGACAGAAAACTTACTCTTCTTTCACATCTTCCTCCGCCATATCCGGGTTAAAATCTTCATCTGCGAAAAACAAATAAACGTTTTATTTCTTATATTTACCTTTCCTAATAATACACAAGACAAAAAGTATAATAAATAATAAAAAAACTACACAAGATAAAAAGTATAATAAATAATAATAATCAGCTATACGGAAGATAATATTTCACGTTGTCATAGTGTTATCAAAAAAAATTTTTGATTTGTGATTAAACATTTAAAAAGGTTTTTCGTTAATTGTTTACTCGAGCGATGAGAGGTGAATTCTCAGGGATTTTGTGGAGGTACACCCCAAATTTTCTATTTGTAGTTCGGTTAAGTCTTCAGTTGATCCGCAAAATCGTAAGTTGATCGGCTAAACCATAAGTTGGTTTGCCAAATCGTAAGTTAGTTGGTAAAATCACAAGTTGATCGATAAAATTGCAAATTGATCGGCAAAATTGTAAATTTGTCCGCAAAATCCTTAATTGGTCGGCAAAATCATAAGCTTGTCGGCAAAATCATAAGCTTGTCGGCAAAACCTTTAGTTGGTCGACAAAATAGTAAGTTGGTCAGCAAAATCATGAGTTGATCGGCAAAATCGTGGTCGGTAAAATCATGTGTTTTCTCATCCTTATATGTTTTTTGATCCATAAATTAAACGTTTCTTTATATAGCAATTCAAGCTAGCCAGACTTATCAAGATATCATGTAATTTCAAAATTTCAACGATCGATCTGTACATAACTTCAATCTGTTAAATGCAAAAAACACATTTTCGAAAAAAAAGATAAAACGACAAATTTTTTGTACCAATCTTCATTGCAAAATGGAATACGTCGATTTTTTAAGGTTCTCTGCACGGTCACGAATGTTATAGACAATTTTTACAAGACTAATATTTCGCCTTATTTCCTTAGAGAGACAGAAAGATTATCAAAAACTTCGGAGAAGTTTTCTAGGGGACAGGTGTCTTGGAATAAAATAGTTTGAGAAAACAAGGCTTTAGGGAAAAAATGAAAAAGGAAAATATAGCTAAAGACTGTCTTCTAAGTTTGATTCAAAAGTTTAGATACAAGCTTGTTACAATTGTGCCATAATAATAAGGATTACTATCGTTAATTTTGTAAGAATTTCAAACTTCGAATGTGCGATATCTGCTTAACAAGGAACAGGAAGTACACCAGTTCTAAGAACCAAAAATCTACCTGATTCCTCGTCATCATCCCTCTCGTAATCGTCATCGTCTTCTGCGGCTTCGGCTTTGACTTTCTCCAAATAGAAGTCGGGTGACTCTTCATCCGAAACCATTAAGTCGTCCATTACAGTCGCACCTCCAGACTGAAGAAAAAATACATTTTTCTACAATAGACTTGGCTAAATGAATAAATCAAACTAACAGAATACCAAAAGTTGCAGCAAGGTGCTTCATACCGTGTGTTTCTACAATCCAGGCCCATTAGAAGATAAACAAATGATATTGCAATGTCAAGCAACGCAAGAAGTTAAGAACAGAAATCATTAGAAAGTAAAGTCATAGTAGTGTAAAGGTGTAAATGAAAGCAGATGCAAGACAGGACAGAAAAAGGTAAAAGAAAATAACGCTATGAAATCTAGGCCTAGAAATGAATCTACGGCAAGGTATAGCTAATTGCAAATGCAGCTTAGTCAGGGCTTATACTGTGCAAGGAATTACTTAAGCGGGCAACTATGTGAGGAAATACAAGGACAAAATGAAAACGAAAAGGGTGAGAGTGCTTAATTTGAAAAAATGAAAATGGATATTGATTACCAAGCTAGTCAAGTAATGAGAGTAAAGTTAAATTGCTAAATATCCTATTATAAAGACGAGTAATTCCATCAACATAAAGCCAATTCAAAAGACATAGACACCGACCAAAAAAAAGCTGATTAAAAAAAATATACAAGGAACATTGTTAAAAAGCTTCTACTAACCTTTCCTCCCTTGTTGCGTATTCTTAGATTCTTTGACGTCACAAAATCGTAGAGATGACCATAATCTTGCCTTAAGTAAAATTACAAGAACTTTGCAAAAATTTCAAAATGCTCCTAAATACATTATTATTCTAATTTCATTAATACGGAAGACACTCTAAACATGCATCTTTCTGAATTAACAAAAAGGCCCGGCTACCATAGGAAATAAAGAAAACCTGTAATCTGCGATATAATGTTCGCAATATATGGTAGGCAAAAGGTTTTTAATGACATCCAGAATTCAACAGAAAACCATATTTCTCTGAAGAAAGTCAATTAGGGTAGTTGAAAGTGCTGATTGCAAAAATGTTATCATGTAATGGCTGCATAGTATACAAGACTGATAATTTTGACCTTGAAATATAAAAATAAGTTCTACAAAATTTGCAAACTTGGGCTCAAAGAACTAACGAAATTTTCAAATACAGCAAACCTGAATGTATAGGAAGCAAACATGCTGCCTATAGCACAAGAAAAGGGAGAAAATTGGTTCCTTTGTCTCATATTTTTTCTTTCTTTATTTATTTAAAGTTGGTACAAGTTCTATGTCTGTATCAAAAGTTGTTCAAAAGTTGATTCATACCTTTCCAAGTTGCTAAATGACACGGAAGTACCATTCTTTAGGTCAACATCGAAATCGAAAGTTCTGCCTGTCGTACTTCCTCTTGCAAAATTCACACATAAAATCTCATCAAATCGAATATGAACTGGTGGTTTGTGGACGAATATGAATCCTCGTTCCAGAGGATAAAGAAGACCGTTGCCCGCTTTATGCGAGCAGTTGATAGAGCTTGTGCCAGAGTGGCTGCAGAAATAAGGAAAAAACCGTGAAAGGCGGGAAAATTAGGAACTGTAAACTAGTGAAATACATAAAGAAACACGTTACAAATAA
Source organism: Rhopilema esculentum (assembly GCF_013076305.1). The sequence goes on from NW_027019328.1 coordinate 6,382,202, forward strand.
ATCAAATTTACTGCTATTATTATTGTGATAAGAGAGAAATAGGGGAGCGTTTTCCGAAATTACATAGAAACACTAGATATCACATGAAGTCAGAAGTACAGCTTACAGCATTCTAAAATGGCAAGAAAATTTGCCCGATAAACATGGATACCAAAAAGTACTTCTGAGTGATTGTTACAATGTGACTTCAAAGGTGCAAATAGGGGTATTGGAAGGGCAAATTGAAAAGAATTTCTTACAATAAACCCTTTGAAAACTCGGACTGTAAACCTTTAATTAAAAACCAAACTAAAAAACATGATGGCTTAGAACGGGCCATTGCATTTTGACAAAACATTCTGATCTGTTGATAGTATGGTTGAATCTAGAGAAAGTTGTCTCGCACAATCTCATACAGAAAACTCAAAGGGATCCAAATGTTTAACAACTTAAATAGTAAAATAATGTAAAGCTTTCAAACACTTTGTTTAAATTTTGAAACGAAAAAATTTGGATATGCTAAGGTTTTTCGCAAGTGACGAACTTTTCCCCTGATTTTTCTCAACCCAACTTGACCCGACATTCTATACTCTTTTCTACACAAAGGCTAAATTGCTGTACCTTTTAACATATCTTTTAATATATTGTTTGCTACCTAGCTTCCGAAGGTAGTTTTAGGACACTGAAAAGCTATGCTTCTCGAGCGTGTCCTGGTCCTTTTCTTGGTTACGTTTGAAAGAAAATGCTGTTGTTACCCTGAATATCTTCATTTAATAAAATTCTTGAAATTCTAGTCGGGAAAAAATGCTTCATTAGACAATTGTACGGAAAAAAGTGGCCAAACTTTCAGACCTTCTTAACCTCAATTTCCTTTTCCCTGGTAAGGTTTATGAAGATACTTGATCTAATGGCTTCATTTAAAACCATCATTATGCAAGGCCTTAATGGAATATAACGATAAAAGTAGCACAATTTTCAAAATCAAACTCCTTCACAATGAAAAATACACTCCATACACTCCAACGAGCATCAAGCAATGGCAGAATTAGCAGCGAGGCTGCTAGCTCACATGCAATTTCACGAGTAGAAGAAAAAAATCCTATCAGTACCGAGTTAGAGAGAGAGGCGAACAGATAGCAAGAAAGTATTAGTACGACTTCCATAAGGGAAGGGGGAAAATGAATGGAGAGGAATGATATAGCACGAACGATTGATTGGTCGTGCAATCAATTGTAACAGTTGCTGCCATAAACAAGACAAAACAAGGATAAAGCTCAAAGTAAATATGATTGGGTGAACAATAACCTTTAGGTAAAACGGTTTCATAATATTTCAAGTTTTGTATATGCTTACTTTTGACTCTGATGGCCAAATCATTAAGGGGAGGTCACAGTTAAGTGAAACGGATGGTAAAACTTTCTAAAACATGGAATCTAACAACCCACTGTAGATAGGCACCTGTGATGCAGAACTACAGTGATTTGATTTTATTCGAAAAGCAAAAGCGATGTACTTACTTCTTTACTGCAAACAAAATCAACGGAATATACAAAACAGGATTATTGAAAGGGAAAACAAACATAAATTAATTACCCTTTGAAAGTTCCTGGGACGGTAATTTTTCGACCAATAATCTCCTTGAGAACACGACTGACAACTTCGAATAAAGGTCCAGACATTTCTTTTCGCAGTTTCCCACTATATTTTTCTTCGATATCTTTGCTAAAAAAGATTCGGCTCAAAAATTATTTCATATGTAGGCAGAAAAATGAGGTACCGTCAAAGCTTTATTAAAGCATGAAACCCCAATTGTGCACAATTAAACAATATAGAAACTTGTAGAAGCAACATAGAACCACCCTGTTCTTTACAAAAAATATGTACAGTGCAGTTTTCAAGGTATTGCGATCTCTAAAACAGACTTGTTATTATCATTTGGGGAAGAAGAGAAGAGGAAGCAAGATTTCCATACAAGCAGTTGTAGTATATAGACACAAACTGTTTTAATAATCAGGCATACCTGGGTTCTGTTGATTTATCATTGATATAGTTTTAGAATTAAGAGTGATTGTGGTATGAAGATGAAGTTGAGTTATATTTGATGAAAAACGAAATACTTTCTTGAGTTGGCCTAACGAATTATGAAATATTACAGCAGTCTATATCATTTGATAAAACCAGCGCTCCAAGGAAAGACCAAAAAAATATGGCATAGTCTTAAATATTTGTGTATTGTTATTTATCAAGGTTGTTAGCCATGCCTATTAACCTCCACTGGTATCATCTTAATAAATATATTTTCGTTATTGTGAATATAAAAAAATTAGGGAAATGCACAGCTTTTTTCTTTTATAGGGAGGTGCCCCTTGAATGGACGAAGGTGAAGACTGATGTTAAAAAAATGCAGAAGAAAATGAATGTACAGGATAAAATTGATTCAGAAACTTGACAAGAGAAAAGGACCTTCTGCTTTTTTTCTGCTGAAGTGAGACCAAATTTCATCATAGCTATATATGCCTGTGATTCTACATAATTTAAGGAAACAAAAAAGGCCTTGCAACATTGTACAATTGAGATATAAGTTTAATATCAAATAAGGAAAAGATTTTTAACTTACTCGCTTAGGTTCAGATTCACACTGGTTTCTTGATCACGTTCAAATTGCAAGATTAAGAAGGGGTATCTTGTTTGTCCTTGCCTAATTGGGGGATCCATGCTGATCTGCAAAACAAATAAACCGGATAATTAAAATGCACGAAACATCCATTTGGCTATAAAATATGTCAAGGCAGGAAACGCTTTAGAAGCTTTAGTAAAACACAAATAAAGTACTGACTTCCTTAGTCTGCATGTCAGAAATTTATCCTGACATCGATTAAAGATTATTTCCAAATCAAGCTTAGATGATGTTTCGCAGGACTGATTTTGTTTCACTGCACTTCAAACTTTTGTGGTAATGTTGATAATCTTTTTAATTGACATCATTTGGGTAAATAAAACAAAAAGCTACAGTGTATGACACAAAAGCCAATTCTGAGATGTTTATTGGCATTTTGACAATTTAATTTAGCAGTACGCGTAGCTTTGAATTATGAAATAAAATTTGATTCATGTGCCAATATATATGTTTCTAAATAAATTATATACTTACAACGAAAAACATGAATCTTTGGTCTTTGTGGGGAAGCAAAAACAGACGCAGGCAAGTCGTATGAGGTATTTTGTAATCGTAGGTTTTTCCGTGAAGCTGAAGGAAAGTTGGGTAAACTTTGATGCTGTATCTTCCCCTGTAACCAAAGAAAAAAGTTTGAAAATTCGTCGGATCTCATGTAAGGATATGCAAGCATAAAAGATAAGTAAAGCAGGTAACTCTGAAGAAATTAATGTGTTTCACAATTACTGTTAATATAAATCACATATTTCGTTGTCTCTATTAGCGTTCATACTGCATAAACCTTGTTTTATTACATTCATATCCGATGTTCTTATTTGTTAGTTGAAGTATCTTATCATCCTCTCTGCATTTCATTTCAAGAAGATTTTATTAATTCTCAATAGTTTTTCTAACATACTAAAGGGACATCAATGTGACAGGACCATTATAGGAATCGTCGTTTATATAGAAATAATAAGATATTCATTGAAACATTTAGCAGCAAATCAATTAGTAACTTGCCACGTAATTAATGCAGACAATAATTATAAAACAAAAAATCTCTGAATATTAGTTGACCTGTACATCATGCAGATTTTTTTCATTTCATCAAATGCTTTCATCGCGACAGGCCAGGAGTGCATCTTAATATGTAAAGGTTTCAAAATATATAGACTTAGCATTCACGAAATTATTTACCTTGGTGTGAGGCATGCGATTTCTTCAAATGAAACAATAGCATCTCCTGTTGCTTGAATGACATCAGCTTTTGACATAACTTGCTCCTGGAAATTCTGCAAGATCATATGAGGTATTACAACAAATACGAGCAATTATACGGAGCTGATATACAGTAATTGACAAGACGTGCTATAATTAGTTGATTTGCAAGACTTTAACTAGATTCTTTCTTAAACCCTTTTAACACGGATGATTATACAGCAAAAAAACTGCCAGTAGTCTGTAACAATAAATAGCTTTTATCCCAAACTTTCTTTCTTCGATCTTTCTTCAACAACAAAGATGAACAAATCCACCCTCGTTCAAAGAAAAATCTTTGTCAAAAGAAACTTTTCAAACAAGAGAATTAAGTTCGTGATTTAGCAGTGATACTTTTCAAAAATGTATGAATAGAAGAGTACTTTTTCAGCCAATATTTTTCTATACCTTTTTTCAGAGGGTGATGCAGGATTTTGCCGTCAGGATATCGCATCTTCGCCGCTCATCATTGTTTACCAACATCTATTGCATTGCGATACGAGAAAAAATAAAAAATAAAAACAGATACCTTCACTTGATCATCGCCATCTCCAGAGTTTGGAACAAAGAACCTCATCTCCATTAAAGAAACCTGAGCGTCATCGTTTTGGTGGAATTCAACTGTCACCTCATTTTTTCCTGGATAAAATGCATGTTTTAACTTAGTGATCATTGAATCAATTTGTAAATAACTGCTGTCAAAAGGAAGTGAGTGATGCTTTATTTTTGACAGGAGACCAATCGCTGGAGTTTTTTCCAGTAGCTATCGATCAACATTTTAATTTGAGAATTATACTGACTTAGATGCGGCGGGTAGGAAAATTGACAGAGGTATGGGGAAAGTGAAAATGGGAAGAAGAAACAATGACAGGATGTAAAGAAAATTGACAATAACGTGATAGAAAGATCGTTCGAATAATACCATAGAATATAACAAATTCATTAGCATTTGTTTCTTCGGGTGCGTTTAAAGTATTAAGAAATGTGTTGATACATTCATTCAAGGAGACTGAACTGCGCAAATTATATAGCTGCATGTCCGCAGACAGAGTCAAGAGATTACAATTTCGGTGATAAATTAATCTGAGCATAAAACAATTCTCAGTGAATAACTGAAGACTGCTAAAAACAGCAAAGACATACAGAGAGCTTTTTGCCTGACACTCCACAGTCAAACGTGAGAAAAATTATAGTCGGAAGTGAAATAAGAAAATATAGACACAGCTGTGGATGAATAAAAACACGCAGGTTAAATGGTGCGGGTTGGAATTAGTGGGCATAGGCCCTAGGTTCTCGGCTTACAATCGTTTTCATAAAAATCAGAAGTCAGTCACCGATCTCATCCATCGTATTACGTTTTATCATACAGGGGCTCCGACACAGGTTGGAAAGTGGTGCAGGGGGGGGGGGCAACGGAAAATTTAACAATCATAACAAAAGATTTTGAAAAAAGTCTATTGTTTTGCAAAAACGTGAGGGGAAATAGCGCCGACCACGCCCCCTTCGTGGAGGCGCTGTTATAGCCAGAAGAAAAATTTTACTTTGAGTGGCAAATCACTCTTTCGTGAAACTCCGTTTGTTTTATCTGAAAATTCCTGGAAATCCTTTTGTTTTCCTGAAAATTTTGGTTTATATAAGCTAAAACATAACATCTACACCCGGTAATTTATTAAAACCATCAAATAGATCAATTCTAATTGTAAGAGTTAGGTTGTACTGTGAGGCGGTAAAAATTGTTTCAATGAGTGCATTTTCCAGCCATCTGGAAACATAAAAAATTGAAAATTACACTACCCTTAATAATTTGCTTGTTTATTCCTCCTGTCGAATTAATCTGCAAACGGGCAAAGACTAATGCAATCCTATCTGGGTAAAATTTGCGCATTGCAATACTATCTGTGCTGTTATACTATCTATCTATGCATTTATTTGCCTTTCTCTCAATTTAGCCCCCTCCCAATTCTTCACTGATGCCGAAATAAGTAAACTTGACAAAGAACAGATTTTCATTCTATTACTTGGTCCTTCAATACTTCGCATCAAATCAAAATTCACACCATGTCTCTTCCAGTCACGACAGATCTGAAGACAGATATCATGTGCATTAAGCATGGGCCGTGTAAGAGCCTTGTTGGTACTCCAAGGCAGTGGCAGCTCCAGCCCGGGAAAAGTGGGAGGGACAAAAGGGGTCCGGGATCACGCCCTTTTGGGATCACGCCCTTTTTCCCGCGAGAGGCATTTTCTTCCTTAGGAAACATCCTCTGTCTCCAAAGAACTGTCATTTAATTTCCCGTTGACAATGAACACTATTGCCTGATGCTTAATTTCAGAGTTTTGAAGTTAGAAATTTTACGTGTGTAAAAATCATGAAGAGACTCATAATCAAGTGCTTTTAGTAAAAACTTTCAAAAGCTATACTGTCACGAAATCTAATACAATGATCTGTTCAAGGTACAAGTAATTCACAAAAGCTTTCGAGGGGATACAAAGTTCTAATCGATAGTCCAGGTTTAGTTATTTAATATTATGGACTATAAATAAGATCAGCTTCCTCGATTTGATTGCAAATTGTTTTCGAAGAGTTAATTCTGTTGGAAATATGTCTCTCGCTGCTTATTTAAAGAAGATTTTATGGCATTGTAGACAATATCAAGAAACAAAGGATGGTAATCTACAAAACCTACTGACAAGATGATAATTGCACATGGAAAATAATGTTTTGGCTTCACACCGAATCAGCTTCTAACGATCTAGATAAGATAATTCCCCCCCCCCCCGAAGTTTTCTTATCGGATTTGCAAGAATTTCGAGGACCAACTTTCTGAAAAAATGGGGGGGGGGGGACTTCTTCAATTTTCGAGTATGCTTTTATTTGATATAAATTGAAAAAACTCCTATACCTACACGTTTTATACATAGGAACACGTGGCACATTGTAATTTTATCGCATAATTTGCTATTTTTCAGCCTCATTTTTTTGTTTCGTAGTTTTGTAATCGAATTTCCAGCCCATATTAGTGTCTGGATAACACAAGTGCTCGTTAAAGTAATTAAATCCCCTGCTCGGAGCTGGTTTTATTTCTAATAAGTTTTTCAAATGTCGTTTCAATTTTTTTGCTTATCCCTTTCTGTTGTTCTGTTGCTATTGTTTTTTCCAAGGGGCAAATCACTCCTGAAAATGGTGTACGAGATTAATAATCACTAATGATAAATTTGTGATGAAATAAATTTTGTGTGTGATTAATTTGATCTTTAGGGATAATAGTGATTAATGTTTTTTATTAATTTTTGATTCTTTAGAAACTGAATCATAGATTAAAAAGTGCTCTCAAATAATTTCATGCTCAATAAAAGTCGTCAACGGTTTTGCAACATACTTTATGAAAATGAAAAGGAAAAATTAGCAGTTCAGTACAGGGGTGGATTCAGAAAAAAATATGACCGTTTGACCGCAGATTTACAAACAAAAAAGGTGCAAAAGTTTAATAACATTAACAACTAAAAACATAGATATCTTTTCTGAACAGCAGCATAAGCAAAATATTAAATCAGTATTATAGGTTGGTGACAGTAGCCTGAAGTGAAAAACAGTGAAAAGTTGTTGATCACTTTGACTGAGACATTAAGTCAACTGCATGTGCTTTTTTCTGTGGGCCGTCAATTTTTGTCATAAGAATTTGAATTTGCATCAAAAAAGCTATCTTTCCTGAACATTAGTATTAGCAACATGGAAGCAAATAGCCCGGAATGAAAAACAGTGAACAGTTGTTGAACACCTTGTCAAAGTCGTTAAAGCAAATGCATGTGCTCTTTTCTGTGGGCCGTCAACTTTCGTCATAAGAATTTGAATTTGCATCAAAAGAGCTATCTTTCCTGAACATTAGTATTAGCAATATGGAAGCAAATAGCCTGGAATGAGAAACAGTGAACAGTTGTTGAACACCTTACAAAAGACATTAAGGTTTGGCATGTGCTCTGTTGATATGAAAATTGTAAGTTCCAGAAATGTGGAACTTGATTATCAAACTTTATCTGTGGTAATTACAAGAATTTGACATAAATTATTTCCCAAAAATGCAACAGTTGCAACTGCGAAATCCGGAACTGTCTTGATCCGCCCCTGTAGCAATGGGTGAAAAATGACTGCTATCAGGAGTGGTTTTCGGTCAGATCAACTTCAGTGGCATTTAGGCCAGGGTTGCCAACTGGCCTACTGGAAGGCCAAATTTGAGAAAGGTGGCCTTTCTTAAGAATGTTTGGCTATGAAGTTTTACCTTTGGCCTCCTGTCTCATTTTGGCTATTTTTGGCCTCCTAAATGAATGTTCGAAAATGAGATTAAAACCCCATAAAATCATAAAATTGATAATCATAATATGTCCATGAACCAGATAGACACTTGAGTTGGCATTGATTTGATTCAAATGGATTGGTGTCTGGATTTCTCATGTAGTGACGTGAAGTCATTGCTATAGCATATTTTTTCAACATTTGATCGACTAACTTTTTGAGTATTTCCTTTTATAACAGGGCCTCCGACGAATGGGGGATGGGGGGCCGAGTGCTAATGCCCTCCAATTTCATCCAAAACAATAGAGCTTTTTTCAAAATCTCCTGTCATGGCTGTTAAAGTTTCTCTTGGCTCCCCCTCCTCCCCTTTTTCAACCTGTGTCGGAGCCCATGGATAATTTATTTAAATTAAATTTGTAAACAATCTGTTTGTGGTACAAAACTTTAAACGTTTTCGATCTATGTTCTAACGCTTTATACTCTGAAGAGTGCCGGACTAGAAGCTTCAGTGCGACTCAAAATGTTTGCTTCTTCAAAACCGATTTTGAAAAAGAATTAGCAATTTTTCAGTAATCAATAACACGCATAATCGCAGAGATTGATCTACAGATTTGTAAAAAGTTACAATAAATAGTGAATGATCCTTTATTTTTCTAAAGTTTGTAACCATCTATGACGACCAAGTGGCAAGGTTAGTAGATACGGCAGTGCAAGGAAGTACAAGAAGTCTTAGGAAGCGCAATATGTTTGGCTTACAGAGTCTAGTGATGGGAAGGGTTACTGATAAACTGCCAACTGTGCTTGTTTTTTACTGCGCCTATGCATTATGACGCCATTGTGTTATGGGTAAATTTGGCTTATTTTGACGTGATTTGGTCTAATTTCATAAACGGTTTGGCTACTTAGTTAGTACCCATACCACCTGGCAACCCTGATTTGGGCAACAAAAACAGCAATAGTTGTTTCAGTGACCCCGGTCTCATATCGAGGCCTTCATTTTTGCTCCATTGGGCGGTACTTATAAAAGCTTGTTGTTCTCGAGCGTTTGTTTGCATATCCGGATAAAAGTGGGCAAGGATTCTATTATTTGTTTTAAGTAGCTTTTGTGATTAATGTAATACTTTGTGATTAATTTGATTTTTTTATTAATGTGATTAATTTGTGATTAAAGTGTGATTATTCTTGAGAGCGTACGTCATTTTAAGCAGTGATTTACCATTCGGTTTTTTTATTTTTGCTGGCACGGGTACGGATAGCAGATCCAAATGGGATCGGATCCGCCAGGTCCTGTGTAAACACAAAGCCTATCCGTACCACTTTGGGTACGGATCCGTTTGGACCCGATCCCCCGATCCCGTGTAAACAGGCCCTTACACCTGCCGGATTTCGATTTGATAAGATGCATTTTTCTTTATGACGTTTTTGATAAGATGCATTTAGAATGTTTGCTAATAAAGCTATGGAAAACAGAAAACCAATTTGGCAATGACCAAATGCTACAAATTATAGTTGAAAGAATTTATGGTTGGACGATGTTAGAATGGCAGTTAAATATAAATGTTGTACTACTGACATCTTAGGAAAGACGTAATCTTACGATGTTCCCTCGTAACATTGCTTAAGAATATATCACTCATAATTATCAAATTAATAATAGAAAACTAAATATCCCTTTATCAATACAAAGAAGAATTCAAAGGAGCATAACAATCTTAGCCTTGCTATAGAAACGTTTCAAGATTTTACAGTTTCATAATGTATTCGCAATTTGATGCCAAGACGACCGCGGATTTCTTATCTAAGTAAAAGTTAGAGAAAAGAATTTCCTTGACAACGTCTGTACACTACAATTGTAATCTACGTGTTGACCGAATGCCCCGACTTCAATCAAAAATGCTTTCGATCAAAACAGAAAACACCGTTTCATAATTGATGCTGCGTGGATGGGTAAAAATTAAGCTTGACTAAGACAATATGTCCAAATAAAAACTATGTACAAAATGATTTTTGAAAACATAAATCAACTGCTGGTTACAATCACCCTCAAACATTACAATAAACAAGTAAATAAAATCGTTTTAACATGATCCATTCTTGCCTATAACCAGAAGAGACTAAAAAATGGATGATATTTATCTGTCTTTGGAAGCATCCATGAGAATATTAATTTGGAAGGGTTCTTAGTTAAGATAAGACAATTTTTCTCGAAAATGCTTTCTACAGTTAATACGATTCTATAGGAAATCGTAAGGGGCGTTAGAATGGAGCAAGTGGGGTAGAAATTCAACACATCAACTCTGCAAAATTTCCTTTCCATTATTTCCCTTCTCTTTCTTTCCTTCGAACATTTTCTTTTCTTACCTTCTGTTATGAACAAAAAGGTTCCCGGAACACACTTAAGCAAAGCCACATCCTAGACATGACATCATATCAAAGTGTTTAATTGCCAGACATGACATCACGCCTGTGACCAACCCGAATACAACGTCAATATGATGTCTAGGTTTCGACTTAGAGACAAAAAGTCTTTGATAGAGGGTACTGGACCAGTCAAACATTTGGATCATCCTCAGCTCATTTCACTTTATTCTTAGCAAATCTTAGAGTTGTAACCTTTCTTCACTTCCTTATTTTGTAGATTATAACCATTGTAATTTGTAAAAAAACTTTAAAAGTTGACGAAACTCCATGGCTTTTTGGGATAATATGCATCCAATTGTCATTGCTGTTATACATCGAAGGGCTGCCTTGGGTCTATACAGCATTGTTAGTTACTGCTATGAATACATACTGCAATCTACCTAAATTTTCTGTGACAGTTTTAGAGCAGCTTTCGATTCAACATCAACAAATTTAAACCTCCAACTTTTTGTTTTCAACTACTAAGTTGCGTACTTTATTGACCAGAAAGTCGATTTAACCTAAAAGTTCTTGATAGTTTTGGTGCAGTCACGGAGTAAAAAATAAATAAATTTAAACCTCCAACTTATTGTCTTTACCTACTATGTTGTGAACCATCTTGACCAAAAGGTGATAGGCAATCGTTAGCCACATGTGTCAAATTAAGTGCAAAAACTTTCAGCGTGACAAATTCTCGGACAAGGGTTTGTCCGAAAAATTGAGAGAAGCTTGTCTGAAAATTTGTCAAGATGAAAGAACTTTTTGTATGAAGAGAGAATCAGTCATTCATTTGTGCCTTCTCCTTCCAGGACGTTGGCGATCATGGATCTCCAAAACGCCAACACAGGAAACCCATGGATCAAAAGTGAGAATGCGCAATATAAATTGACTGAAGCAACAGAAGTCAACTGATTTCTGAATCTGTTTTTCCACAAAACAAAACGGATGGCAAGGTTGCAAAACTTAAGCACTAGAAAATCTGCAAAACTTTTGAAAATAGTTGTACATCGGAACTAACAGAAAAATCCGTTCAAACAAATAATATCATCGTTTTCATCATTTATCAAAAAGTCGCCCTCACTGAAAGTTCGGTACTGAAAGTTTCTTAAAATTATCACATTTCAGTACTCAGAGTTTTATACAAGTTCAACAGTTCAAAAACAATCATAAAAACATATGTAAATCAATAGCTTGCAGTGGTTTTGCTTTAAACATCTAAGGCCCCGTTCACACGGGAACGCAATCGTTCCGTTCCATTTTTGTTCCAGTTTCTGGAACGGAAAAGTATACTGTTCACACGGTAACGGAACGATTGCGTATCGATTTTTGTTTATGTTCAGACGGGAACGCAATCGTCCCTTTTATGGAGATAGATTTCATCATTTCGATTTATCTTTGAGCTATCTCTGAATTTTTTAAACAATTTGAATAAATGGAGAATACAAAAGCGCCCCAAAATAAGCAAGCTCGTGGGAAAATTAAAGCCAACCCTAAAAGGAAGGAATTTCAATGTTTGCAGAATGGTGTTGAATCTTTCAAATGGACTGACGGCGAGATTCAGCCCAATTGTGTTTTTGAAATCCTCCATTTTTTTCGCTGAGTTTATTATTGTCACCTTTTCCTTCCCTCAACAACAACACAGACGCATGCGCCAAGGGCAAAACTCTTATCGTTCCATTTTCTGGACCAGTTCTGCGCGTTCACACGGGAACGGAACGAAACGATTGCGTACCCAGGAGCGGATCCAGACTATAGCAACTGTAGCTCGAGCTATAGTCAAATTCTCAGTATTTGATTTTCGAAATACAAAGTTTCCTTGCAGTCCCTAAAAATGTGTTTATGCCCACAAGTGTTTACTATCAACATTTGAAAGCAGCGGTTTAGGTTATTAAATGCGATTAACAAACATGCAATGCTGGCAATGTGTCATCACAAGGCCTCTCCAGATAAGATATAAAACACTGAGCGCAGAATGGTCTAATAATAAAACTTAGACGAATCAGAAGTTTCGTTCTTTGTTGACAGTAGCCAACCAGAATTGAGCTACAGTGGATATTCCGAGCTATAGTCGGTCTGGGGATTTGCTCTGGAAAAGGCATCGAAGACAATGAAACCCGTACTATAATTTTTGGCGCGAGCTATAGTGAAGCTATAGTCAGGTTTGAAAATGGCCTTTTAACCAATAGAATATGAGTATCCACGTTACTTCTCCGCTCTCTGTCCCCTGTAAAGCAACAGTGGACTATAGCTCGTTTTCACATCCTGGGTCCCCTGTAATGTAGCTTCAAAGGCAAGGACCTACTAGGGAATAGAAAGGGACGGCGGAACGACCAAGCGGCGAGAGGGGGGGGGGGCAGGCTTGAGTAAAAGGGTTTTTGAAAGATAATTCTCAGCTTCTACAAATTCATACGTAACTGCAATTTTATTTCGATCTTCTGTAGGTATCTTCAACATTGGCTAACTTTCGGCATATAGAACTATTTTACATGTTTTGAGAAGTTCAGAATTTTATATGAATCTCTCTGATTATTACAATTGGCCAGTTTCAAGGGAACTTTATTAGAAACAACCCTTGCCTCTTCTGCTGAAGGGTAACAGGGGCGGTTGTACCCCCACACCCCCTTCTCTGGCGTCCCTGGAAATAGAGAAAGGATGTTCGAAGGAATATTTTTGAATACGAAGCAACTATAAACACACATGGTTTATCATTTGCCCATTTAGTGAGCGTGTCCCACAAGCAAGGAGGGCGTGGTCCCGATCCCAAAAGATTTGAGCTATAGTCACCAAAAATCCTAGATCCGCCCCTGTACCGTTCCACTTTTCGTATCACTTATTCTATCGTTCCACTTTTTGGAACGGAACGATGTCGTTTGAAGCGTTCCCGTGTGAACACAACCCCTGAGCGTTACGCTTTTCGGAACGGTGAAGAACGGAACGGAACGATTGCGTTCCCTTGTGAACGGGGCCTGAATGACTGGCTAACAATTGCCTGAAAATTGATTTGTCCGAAAGACTATTGACCGAAATTTTATACACTGCAAATTTTTTAACTTAATGTTAAATAATACGAACAGGAGCTTTGGCATAACAAATTTTACGATGAACATCAACCATGTTTTTAGAACTTTCTTAGAGGTTTCAAACAAAATTTTTAATCCCCTTTTTTAAGTCTGTCATCTGGAACATCTTCAAATCAAGCATACAAGTAAACAATTTCACATTGGTATAGACACAACATTGAATTGCATGGAGAAACATGTCCCGTCCTGAACAAACTCCTTTGCATACTTGACCACTAAATAATTATTTATTTTCTATCACAAAATATGTTGACAATGGAAGTGAGGCAAACTAAAAATATGAACACTAATTAAAACCACCAAGAACATTCTCAAACTTCCTTTCTGACATTCAGCAATTCCTTGTCCAAAAATTTGCAAAACCAAAAAAAATTTTGACTTGTTCTGTTCAAAATTTGGCACACATGTCAAAAACAGACTACTCAACTAATTGAAAGTTGATGTTGTCAGAGAATCTGAAATGTAGCACGAATTCCAGATAGCAAACATGTTTTCATGGATCTCAGAAGCATGGAATAGAGTTAAAGGCTGCAATATTTGTCTATTGGTGCTTTTTACAACCATAAACACAACCTTTATTCCTTTCAGTGCCTAACTGTTACAGCATTAACAAAAAATTCCTATTCAAGAATGGTATCATACTTGAATTGTGCAGCTTAAGACATCAGGCAACATAAGCTGCTTAAAAAACAGAAAAACCAATTGGGTTTCCCTTTTGACAACATTTATTAAATATAACTGAAGACATACCTGAAGTAGCTTGTGAGACATCTTTCAAAGGAATTTCAAATGCTGGCTTTTTATCTACTTCAAATGTCATCAGAGCACCTAAATAACAAAAAAGTGAAATTACCTCTACGCAACTTTTGTGCAATTCCAAAACACCATAAAAATTAAGCTACAAGTCATCATAAATGCAGAATATTTGAATACTTTGAGTTTTTTTTTACAGTTTCTTTTGCTCTTCCTATTTTTTCCCCACTTAAAAGCATTCCATAAAATAGAACAGTTTTTGCCTGAGCTTCAACTGCTAAACAACTGAACTTTATGGTTTTTATTAACTGGAAAATTATTGAATATTTTTCTTCTTTTGCTTTTTGTTCTTGCTATAAACAGACAGCAAAGAAAGTATGGGAGAGTGAGCTAAATAACATTTACCATAAAAAAGTAGCACTATACTTAAACAATGGGGTTTCAAAGGAACCATATCAAACAGGAAAACCTGAAGGCAGAGTAACTAAGAATTATATTATTAACCGTTTAGACTCAGAGAAAGTTAATTCCGATTACTTCTAAGAAAACATTAATTCCGATTTTACGTAGTTCCCACAAGCATGGTTGTAAAGAAAAAATTGGGTTTGCAGTAGCAAAAATATTTTTACAAAGTTCTCAACACTTCCATGACTAAAAACAATGGAAAAAGGGCAAGAATTACTTAATACTGAATAATGATTAATATGAGTAAACATAGCTTTGTGACTCTACATTTCTTTTGCATAAATTTACAAAAATTATGTTTAATGCTGGCAAGTTTTTTAAAAAGTATAAGTATGGTATTGATATGGATATTAAAGAAGATAAATCTTAAAGAATTAATACTGACCATTAAATTTTGCAACTCCCCAATTCCATCCCTTTACTGAGAGCTCTAATTCTCCTAGTTCTGTTTCAAAGTTTTTCTTCACAAAATTAGATAGTTTATCAAAATCCTGCAATAGAAAGGATAATCATCTAAAAGCTTTCCATTAGTGGCAGGAATCAAGGAGTCGAGGGTATCCTTAAATTTAGATTGGAATACTTCTGAGAACCTATAAATAGATGATGCCAATTAAATAGGTCTGTGCATGTCTATGGGAATCAACTTTCAATGTTATACTTCTGAAGTTCTTATTATACCTTAAAATACAAAAGATGAGGATTAAAGCAGATTAAAGAGAAAACAACACTTTAGTCAGACTCTCTCAAATTCTCATAACAACTAAAGTTTTAGGTTTGCCCAAAAAACATGGTAATAAAGCTGTACCAAGAGTCATAATATAATTGAATATGATGGTAACAAATATTAATGAAATAAAGAACAAAATTAGTACTTAACTATGTTTGATGGGTCTGAGACAATATCACAAAAAGAGTAACTACCTATTCCAAAGGACAAGCAGTCCCACCACATCTTCATTAAAATAGCCATGAGATAGAGCAGGTTTGATACCAGTTTTACAGGAAATTTGCGCACACAAAAAACACAAAAATCATATGTATTTTCCAATGCTGCTGTAACTGCTTCACAGAAAGTCATGGAACTTTGTTTTTGAGAAAAGTTTGTTTTCTTGCAGTGCCTTTATTTTCCTTGCATGTATATCTTATTGACTGTATTTTCTTTTATTTAAAACAGACATCAAATTTGACAAATATTTAAACGTCTTACTCCTTCCTTGAATCCATCAAATCTATAGTGTGTACCATCTTTTAACACCAGCTTCACACCAAAGCCTCTTGCAACTCTTAACCAATTAGCATTTTCAATGTCTGCTGCTGTTATTTGCTCTACCTTGCCTGTTTTTTGTGACTTGAAGACAATACCTTGTTTGTGAAGTTTCAATCTTCCACCATTCTTTAGAAGAAAATACAACAGTATTCTAAACACAATGATCAAAATAATATGGTAATTTTGATTTATTATCTAATAGTTTAATAAGTAAGCACTTAATAGACAAAAGCCTTGAAACATTATGGTCGCACGGCCACTGACCGAAGGAAGGTCCACAAAAAACAATAAAAGCTCATATGACACACCCAAGCTGCACCCACTTTCTATTGTTTTGTGAGGAAGGTTTGTCTTCTGGGATGTTTTTGTCTGGAGGAAGGTTAACAACATTTCTGGACTCTACCTATAACATTGGTATTTTTCTCTCAAGAAATTGTACTTTGCAAAACATTGAGTAAGCAAAGAGCTTAGAAATACAAGCCCTATGACCACATATTATTTTTTTTTATTTTATAAGGAGGTTAAAAATACTGGCAGCTAAGCAAGCTGATGTGGATTGAAACAAATTCATAGATAACAATCAGTGTTTAAATACACCTGAAATAAAATGAAAGAAGAAAAAAGCACATGATGTGCAAAGCTAGATGACAAAATGTTGCTCTAGGACATGTGATATAAAGAGTTTGTTCATGGCAAAGCATCTTCTAACATATCAAAAACTTGTATTTGGACAACTTCACAGAGAAATAGGGGCTTGTGTGGAACATATGCCTTAATCTGGATTCAGGTTGCTAGGAACCCCAAAGGGTGGTGTTATTGATCTTAAGTATTCTCCAAGTCTCACCATAAAGATTTTAGCAGGTACGTGGCTGATTGCATGCCCCATAGCATAATTTTTCATTGAGGCACATGATTTGCAACTTAAAGTTTGAAGATCATTGAAAACAGTTTTATCAGTTGATTTCACCGCATTTGTGAGATTTTTAAGTACTGAAGTATCATAAAACAGTTGTCTTTCAAGTTCTATAGACACCAATAAAAGAAAATTTTATCATTTTGATCCCAACATAAATTCATAACAACAATTTAAACAAGAAAATGTCCTTGAATTAAAAACTTGATATATAGCTTTGCTCAATCGTCTGAAGAGTAATCAGGATCCAGGCAAGGCCCTTTTCATGATAGAACTTTTAACAAAATCTGTTGTTATGGGTGTTAAATTTTTCCTTGCTTTTCCTTTAGGTTTTGTACTACCATCCCTTAAAACGAGACTTGTTATTTTTTGTTAGTTTTTGCCGGTCAAATGTGGCTGTTTTTGGGAATGTCTAGTTTATATGTCATGACTTGAGAAAAGAAATTGTTTCATATTTGGCAGCATGGTGTAGTGTTTCTCACTTTAATTATTTGCAGCGTTAATCATGCTATATGTTATTTCTTTTGTGCGAGTGCACCTATTCTATTGCAAGTTTTAGCAGATAATACAATAGTTTGTTAACATGTGATAAACACATAGACTTCTTTCTCTTTATATACTAACACCCTGATATTTAGCGGTAAGCAGTACAAACATTGGGAAGCTAGCCTACGCAGATTTAATGAGAAGGTTGCATTGAAAAACTATGTGGGCGAAAAAAAGCCCTCCCAAATTTACTTTGCGTGAGTTTTGTGAGGGCGCAGGGCTATAGCCCGCATCTCTGGGAAAGGCCTGGTGAGAGTCCATGATCATCATATGATTCAGATGATATTGGTGGGCACATAAGCATTTTTCTTGGACAGGCCTTTCTCCAAAATACTTGCTGGTTATTACATCAAAGTTATTATCATCATCAACCCTGTCAAGGCAAATTTTCTGCAAGTATACTTCAACAGCACAGTTTGCAACCAACTTCTTTTACGCTGGCATCCATAGATTGTTTTTTTATTTGAATAGCATGAAATATTCCATGGTAGGGTGAGCAGTGCTCAGTCTTCAGCCACTCATCACTAGGTTCAAAATTGGAAATGCTCTCTTAACAGATGAATTTGACCCAGTTATGGATATTATAAGTTTTATCTAGAGGCAAAGGTAAAAAATACCTCTCCCTTCAAAATACAGTATTTTCCTGTGTAAATGATGCACTTTTTTTAAATTATTATTGGCTTTGTTTGAGAGTGCGTTTTATACATGGTAACATTGACTGTCCCATCATTTTCTTTGGAAGGCAAAGTGTCATTTTATAGAAAAAATATTATGATATTTGGAGCCCCTTTTAATTGTTGCATTGTATATCTGGTCTGCAGGTCAACAACATTGATAAAATGTGCCATGGCTGAAAGGGGACACCAAGATCAGTGAGTATTTAGGGTACCAGCAACTTTTCATCTACCCCTATGGCCACACATCAATTAGAACTTTCCCTCGCTTTTTGTGATGTTTTGTGATGTTTGTGATGTGTTCCATGTATTTTTGGAAAACTTTTATGGCCACCAATTCAAAGAGCCTTGCTAGCTGTCAATACTTTGCTTTATAACTCGCTAGATTGTCTGAGCAAACTGTATATGGATTTGTAAATGGTGTAACATATGTTAAAACAGAGTTTTTAATCACATCTTTGAAGGCCAACTCAATTGGATGATTTGCACAGCATATCTTTAGCAGCCAATGCCAGGTTCAAGATAACTGAGTTAAGTCACCATTATAAATCTCTGTATTAAAACTTGTACCATCATCTGTGGCTGAGATCAGCTTATACGTATATTCTTCTTGTCAATTTGACGATGCCATCCTTTTTTTTAAAAAACAATGCCTATTTTGATAACATGGCAGTTTTCCACTGTTAAAATGCAAATTATGGCACATGATTCCCTAAATGGTGAATGCTGTTATTTAAACCGATTCTTGGAGCAACACAAAAAAGCTTCTGGTAAAATCTTGGAATTCATAAACTATGATTGATCTGAATTAGAAATGACTTTTTGCTTGAGTTTGATTGTCTAAGGGTAGACTATAATCACAAGTCTGCTAAAAGGGTTGAAGCTGACATCTTTAAAACAAGAAAAGTGTCATGAATCTGAAAAATGCATCTTGTGTCTTCTTTTTAGCTTTCTATAAATTTCAAAAGCATACTGACAGCTTCAAAAAGTTTTTGCATTGTACAGATAAAAACAACAATGCCTGTATGCCATTCATACCAAACTCATTCCAACTTCAATAAATAGAGCTACTCACACGTAAATGTAACCAAAATTATTTCTGTCCTTTCTAGTCTGCATTCAAGACCCATTTTGGGCCAGATCTGCGAATGTTTAAGAAACCTTTGAATAAGTGAATTGGTTTAAAAATTTTAGGTGAGATCACCTGTCTTGGCAAGCCATCTTTTTCTGGATAAATTTTGGCTAGAATCTAAGGGAAGCACAAATCTCAGAATTCATACTGGATGTTTTCCAATATAACACCTGTGTTCAGATTATCAAACACATCACACAGAAAAAACTGCGAACCAATTCAGGTGTTTTCCACTGAGTTTTTCAGAGTCAATATACTTTAATTTCCCAAATACTTGCTCTACACAAGAGGAATTTGGACCTGAAATGAACAATCAGTACACCTGAGATGGACAATCAGTGCATCTGAAGCAGTAAAGCATACAAAATTTTGTGCAGTTTCTTAAAATGCATATCATCCACCCTGGGCATGAAAATTTATATCCGGAGCATGCAGCGCGATTTCAGTGAAATCTATTATCTTCAGCGCATTAAATCTATATATGTAAGATTAGGTACTTCACAAGCATAAACATTTCATTATTTGAGATACGTATAATTTCATTTACAGTAATTATTAGATTTATCCAATTCAATTTACAATGTTTGCGACGTCAAAAAGTGAAATGCTCTAAACTGTTTCGCAAAGGCCTAAAAACAACATCAGTAGAAGGTATCGTAACAACGCTTACTTACCAAAGCCCCTCTTAACACCATATAGACATCATTATATTCTATTGCGTCGCCCATTGTGTTAATATTTCGTGAAATATTCTAGTGGAACAAGAATCACGTTTCCCTAGGCCGAATAAGATGGTGCAAAATGGCGCGGTTTGCTGCCTCGTATAAGAGAGGCCTCATTCTCACCCAATTACTTCCCGCCTTCGGTGATTCAAAGACTTTTCATAGTGGAGTAAACTCTTTGTTATTGTCCATTTTTTCAGTTTGTTTAACATTTACTGCCCAACATTAGACATTCTAATTCAGAAAATTACAACAAATTTATAAATGCTACAACAAACTGAAGACATTTTGAAAGAGCCCTGTTTAGAGCTTTCAAATGAAATTCTCTCAGCGGCAGTGCTGTAGTTGGAGGTCCAATCATTGAGCGTGGGGTTCAAACATCTTAAACCCTCCCAGTGCCTGTTACATGCTTTATATGATTACTTCACACTTTTCTTGATGCCTTGGAATTTGTTGTTGTTGGAAGATTGCAATAAAGCAATTAGAGACGTTATTGGGAATCTTCTATTCTGATCAAAAGGTGAGGCTCATACAAGCCTTGTTGTCCTCCACTAAATACATCACAAGAGGCAGTGCCAAGCATTGGCATTATCAAAATGATTTTAAAAGTGGTTGTATTTGTATTAAAATAAGGGCATAGTATAGAATTTCATTAGGACACGCCTATCAACCTTTTCTTCCAATTTGCAGCAACTGGTGTCACCATTGCAGCACCTCCACCAAAGCGGGGTTATTTGTTGCTGAAAAAACCACCAAAAAGAGCAAGAAAATACTTATCAAGAGTGAAGTAAGCTTTCAAATTTATATTTTTAAAAAACTCAAGGTAACTCTTTGTCTCTCTAGCCCTCTAGTGCAACAAATTATACAGGGCATATGCGAGGGTGGCTCAATGATTAGGATTGCAGACAACAGATTCAAGGGTCCAGGGTTCGAGTCCGATGGTTCGAGATATGATGAAATTTTTACCCAGAGTGAAAGGAATCGCTAGCTATTAATACGTGTGGTCTGATAGAGAGGATGGACCAGCTCACTGCTCGATTCTTCGGCTTTTTTACTAAAATTCTGTTCAGCAGGCTATGGAACACTTCAGAAAAAGAATAACTTACCATAAGAAACTCTATCTGCCTATTTTGGAAAGTTGAATAATTTTGTCGAAAAGGAAGAGCAAGACAAGAACTTGAGAACATTTTTCGTTATATTTTTTTAGCATTCAGTAAGAGGTTTTCAGACCCGTAAATATCAATTAGCAGTATTCGAAAGATTAGATTCTAGAAATATTCGTATCTTGCCACCTTGATAAGCTGTAGTTATGCTGAATGAAAAACTGTTGGTTTGCTTGGCATAGTAAATTATCCGAGCTATATGCTCTGGAAGGCAATGCGATGTAAAACATTGTCCACTGTACATTGTAAATTCTGGATTCATCGGTAGCTGTTGAGTCATCTTTACGTTGAATCTGGATATTCTTAACTGAACACAAAAGACAAGGTTGACATTAAGTTATTTTGAACTTAATTATTTTGACTAGGCCTCTTGCATTTGGTTCTACCGAATGTTCTTATCAACATTAAACCAATATCCTTGCTTAGCTGCCTTGAGAAAAACATGCTTTCCAGCTTTGCGGAAGGCAAATCAGCTGGTCTTAATCATAGGGTGTATACTTTAATTTCATTGCCTAGCCAAGAAAGATTTAAGTTGAAAAACATCGGCTGCAATAAGGCTTTATTCGGAGGACAAGGAAGCTTTTCTGTATCTATTGCAATCGGGATTTTCTCATCTCCCTGTTTACTGCGGAGTGTATAATTGTATTTTCTATTATAATTGCGACTCCTTATGCTAATAAGACTTTTGAGCAGCCTTGATAATGTAAAATGTTTATTAAGTCCCTAAGCGCACGATGAAAAGGAAAAGCGATAATAAAATGTCTGATACTATTCGGTTTTAACCAAAATCCTGTACAATACGAACAAACAAATTGATAAAGACACAATCGGAAAGCTTTGATTTGAGTTTCAAAAGAAAGCAAGGTGTAAATCGTCTTACAGCGTTCCGCCATCTTTTGCTGGCCTAATGCGTGTTATGAAAAGAACAGCTTTGAGCTTTCGATCTTTCGGTAGTTCTAGACAAAATACAATAACTGACAAAAACCTTCAAGGAAAAGAAACCGGCAAAATTATATTATTAATAGATGTTGGCAATACATTTCTTTGCTTCTGATTCACATTCATGCATAAACATGGGTAGACAAGAAGAACTGACATGAAATTAAGTTTATCATAAAATTCAATCATTCAGAAACAAAGCCCCTTTTGAACATGAATATTTTTTTGAAGAAATGTAATGAGTTCAGCACATTTTCTTCTTTATTGGATTAAAAAATATCCTACCAACATCTTATCGCGCTTTCCTCTAACTTCAGCGATAAAAATAAGAACTTTTTGGGAATAATGTTTTTGCTGAGGAATTCAATCTATTTCTACCTTGCATATATCATTCTAATTTATTAGTTGTCATTTTTGTGATTCTTCTTAAGCTGGATAAATCGTTTTTACCTCAAGTTTATTTCATTCCTGCGAAAATTGGAATGGCAACAATTAAACTCTCCTGTTGCTTGTCTTTTTAAGAGCATGAAGTAAAAGTTGCTTTGTTAAAAACCAAGCGTGAGCTTCAGGAAAATTTTACGGATTTTTGCGAGTAATAAAAGTGGTTGGAAACAGTTACAGTAAGATTGGTGCAGTTGAATGTAGCACCCCTGTCAAAATTTCATGATTTTAGATTTTTGATACAAATTTCTTGCAAATAATTCATCATATCAAAATCATATAACTACACACGAAAATAAAATAATAAACAAAGACTATGTTGTAGTGTTAATTAAAATTCTACAGTTTGAAAGACGCTCTTTTTGCAGACTATGTTTCATGAAAGATCATTGGTATAATAATTAGAAACTTGGTTAATCATTCTCTTTCAACAGTTCTTCAATGATAAAAGTTAAGTTTCTCCTTCTTTAAGATGAATAAACTTTGAGCTATTTCTTTATATGTTGTGAAGGAAGTCTTTATCAATAGCGCCCTATTGTCTTTGTGAAGCTTTAGATATGATGCAAGACGTATTCCATTTGATACTTTAAGTGCAATGAAAACTATTTTCTATCTCCATTTTTCATGAATGATTCTTGAACTGGAGAGTATTTTTATAATATCTATGATGAAAACAATTATTTTTTGTAGTTTTTCGGTGTTTGATCGGCTTTCAGAAGTCAAATGATCACAAAAAATTTTTGATTCTTATAACCTCATGTGCTCAACTTGTTTGGTGAATAATGTATCAGCGCTACAAAGTTTGTTATGGTCGGCGTTCAGAAGACAAGGCAACCAGGAGATAATGCAATATTTTCAACAGATAGCGAAACTTCGGTTGATAACAGCTTTTTACTCACAGAAGTAGAGTGTTTCTAGCGATACAGAAATAGCGTTTTTCTATTATATAGACTCAGAAATAGAAATCATTTCACGTAGATTTTGAAAAGATAATGAAGAGCTATTCTGTGGAGTAATAGGTCTTGATGTAAGAATTACAAGTGACATGCCATATGAATCATTGAGAAACACCGCTAGCAGGTTTCAAGTATCAGATTAGCATCAGTTTTTGAAAATGCTTACTCTATTCTGAAAGTAGGATTTCAATTACTGAAGGGAGTGACCTTCATCTTACTTTACGCTTACAATATCAAGATATCACGATTCCGAACATCAAGTGCTTGCTAAATATCACTGAAAAGCCCCTGCAAAATTGATTACTATCCTAGGTTCGCTCATCCACTTTCATAATTGCATGATCTATGAAATAAACTCCATAGAAGAAAACTAAGAATTAAAGAAATTTAACGAGTCTTATGAGCTTTTGTTGTATGAGAATTTAAAATAAAATGAAAAAAGCATAATTTTCTTGATTTGCATGTTTTTCTTTGTTCGGTGTCGGAATTTAAAAATACTCTGGTTACTTTTGCTACTGCAAAGCATTTTCGAAAAATTGTATTTATATAACATTTCATTTAAATATTTGGCAAGAGAAGGAAAAATATGTTGCCTAGGGCAAATAATATTTTGTTGCCATAAAGTCATTCTTTAACAAAAATGATGTTTTTTGAATGGTGGCAAACTTTTCTTGTCGTCAAGACGTTCGTTTATTTGTTAAGTGAGTTGTGCGAGAACAGAGAAGAGGTTTTTCCGGAAAGTAATAGAAAAAGAAAACAAAAAGAATACATTTTTCCGCATAGTATGAAGACAGAAAAGGGTCAACATGCATGAAATTTTACAAGCAGTGTGGTTCAAAACCAGAAGGTAGCTTAATTCATATCGTCAGGAGTCAGTCAGCAAGAACGGAAGCCTACTTCATGGGCTTTTTAGTTACTGATTCCTGAACAGATGTCATAAAATTCGAGGCTGGTAATTTCTTAGAGTTAACTGAAGCAGTTGAAATTTAACTTGAAACATGGCATATATTGTTGACTGCAAATGTTTACTACACAACATTTTTTGGTTTCTGGTTGTATAAACAATTTGCCAAAACTATGCCTTGTTTACAATATGTGACCCAGCCCACTTAACAAGATCACATGATCAAAATAACAACAAATTGGATAAGTAGCGTGAGGTCTTCGATAAGACCCCACTTCATGCATGACTATATGCCCGAGGCTCTACTGGCTGTAGAAATGGTTGCATGAAAAATTCGAGTCTCAAGCATAGGATTCTGAATGTAGACCATCGTATTTCGTGATATAGTACAAGCACACAATAGGACTTAGGTAAAAGGGAAACTCCTGCTCATCAGGTGAAGACTGCGTCAGGTGAAAACTAGCGCATACGTCAACTTATTCGAGGCTTAGCATGTATCTGTCGGGGAAATTTAAAAAAAAGAATGAAAGTAGACAACTTTATTGAGACGAAATGCCCCATGTTAGTGAACAAATTCAATTATGTATCATAATTCGTTTATATTCTGATGAATGAACGATAATTTGTCAAGGCTAAGTTTTTCTGATGAAATCGAGGTTTAAGAAGAGTTAAGAAATTCTATTGTTGACTCAGGCTTCAAAAACAACAAAGAAACCGATGAGGGTTACGAGTCACGTGCCTAGTGATTTGTGTAGCAAACAAGAAAAATTTAAGGGCGGATAAGTAGTCATCTAATCATCTAAACCGAATCCCACAGTAGACATAAAACCCTATTATCCAAAGGCATAACTTTGTGCCAGTTTATAAGACAAAGATCAAACCGTTGTTGAACAGAAAACTATAGATCAATTTGTCTGGAAATCAATTTTGCAGATTTAATTATTTAGTCGAGGTTTTGACTGATATAATGATACCAGAAAGGTTTATCACTTTCCTTATATATCTTTAGAGTACATTCTATGCTCAATGATTTACTCATCCACTTCTTCATTATCTTACACCTTCTTTATCGAAATGGTTTTTGTCTGCCCAACACTCAAACTTTCTTAGCTATTTTCCAGTGTCAGTAATAAAACTTTCTTAAAGACTCATTGCTAACAATGTTCCTTTGCGACGGTCCAAACAATGGCAGTAAACTTCTACGGATTAGCCAAAATTGGTTTCAGACAGTCTGAAAATGCATTATGGGATGCTTTCGTGGCGCAATGGCTCATTGTTAGCAATGAGTCTTTAAGGCTTACTTAGCTAAAAATTAAAATATTGATAATACTTGGCACAGTAACGAAGAAGGTGCGATGATATAAATATGCCATATTTTGAAGTTCTAAGTAAAAAACTTATCACAGTATAGATGGTATATCTTCTGAAGTGAAATCTTTCTAAAGAGACAATTTCTGTAGAGACACTTCTTTAAACGGAAGGAATTTACTTTGCTGCGCATGATAGTCACAAAACTAAATATTCCGCTTTTGCACGCGCAGTTTTTCCGTCAAATCTTGAGTATTTAAATTTTTAATCTTCTTAGGCTTTCAAAAGTCCGTACTGGACTTTTGGAACTTAATATTATAATATTAATACCTTTAATAATTCATATTAAACATAGAATCATTACTGAATTGTTATTAGTAAAATCAGTAGCATTCATCGCACTACATTTTGATGATTTCTTTAACATATTTTTCCTTGTGTTAATACTAAAAATTCTCGCAAAATATGATCACACAATTGAACGATGCCACATTACATTCTGAAAGTAATGATCTCGTTAACTTTCTTCAAACTGCAAAAATCTACAGTACAGTTTCTTTCCAAGTCAATCGGTCATATTAGAACTTGATGTCCAAACTTTGATTGACATATAATTCTATTATGCGTAATTGTAGTTAAAATAAAAAGTTCTACGTGGTCTAGGTTTTCTTCAATATCTTATCTCATTTCTTTATTACTCATAAGTCTATATGGCTTCAAAATTTTGCTTTATTTTCTATATTTCACATCTCTTTCTTTTTCCCAATTAGGTAAATACTTTGTTGTACAAACATTCATTTTCGTAGACCATATGCCAAAAAAATCATACTCGAAATGCCTCAACGGTTCAGAGTCTTTATCTTAATCTTTCAAATTTGCGTGGATACCACAAATCATCGTTGAATGTTATCAATTTTGAACAAAACTGATTTGATCAATAAAAATAATCATTTCTGCTGAACACGTCTGCAGCTACTCTAACTTCTAGAAAAATATCGCAAAACGTTTGTTCACTATCTTTCACATTTCAGATTAAATCAGTGTTACAGGAATCAGATTTGATGCAGATATACGAGCAGGTTTGTGTATGTTTGGATGTCTCTGCGCGAGTTCTGTTTAAATAGCGTACATATTTGCATAAACCACCAGTTCAAGTAAGCCCAAAAATGAAATGAAAAACAAACACTTCTTATGTCTCTTTTTTTCATTCACATGTAAATAAATCTTTTTCAAGACAGAGAATTTAACAAAATACATTCGAATGGCCGATTAATTTAAATAAGCAAGAGATATTTATATTCATCACCTGAAAATGATACGCTATTTCTAACAATGAAGTAGAATAACCATTTTTCATGCTCGATCTAGCATTTAGGTAACTGTATCATTGATATACACATTCGGCATTTCAATGCGGTGACAGGAAGCATGGGCAGGTAAGCGGCACCTGAGAGCATTGACATACACCCTCTCTAAAGCCTCCTACTAATAAACAAGTTTTTTGACTATCTTAAGCCATGGACTTTTTCATCGCCTCTGGCTTCACATCAGTCTGAACCAGAAGGAGGCTGCATATTCGAATTTTATAAATCAGTGTAGCAACCGTTGAATATGATTCTTGTTTAACGTTTACCCTATCTACAATTCATGTATCATTGAGAAGATATGTTTACAGTGTTGTTTTTTGTGTTTTATGCTCAAAGAAAACCTTTTTTAATCAAGAATTGGTCTACCCAATAACTTACCAAGTTAATGTGAAAGAGAAAAAGGGCAATGCGGATATTTTGACCTCTTCCTACCCAGCAATTTACGTTGATTACATGTCAAAACGGTACCGAAGATTATTCTTGATGAAACTAAACAATATCATCTAGCCATTCAATTCTCTATGATACAAATAGTAAGGTTCTGTTAAATTAAATGTATTTATACAACGATGTAAAATGCCCAATGGTACTCTATTGTTACATTGTTTTTGGTCATTTCTCGGCTGCCAGTCGATAGTTTCTTGAGAATGAAGGTAGATTGCCTTCTCTGGGAAAACAGCCACCAGAAAGGGTTCACCACTTTTTCCAAATACATAAGAACCGTGACAGGTTCCATCGTGCCTTCAATACCCATGTTTTCTTTTGGTCTGTAACCACATTTATAGCAGCAAGCTGATAACTTTTATGTTAGTTCGCATCTAGATTTATCTTAATTCAAAACAATAAATAAATTCCCTAAATACTGCAAACTACACAGGTAACCTCAAAATCCTTCCTGAAACTCTTTGAAGACCGCGAGTGTGAACAAGGCAGTGCTGAGCAGCTCGTATCCACAAAATTTAACATTCCGCCATTTCTAGACAATCGGTCAGGCATGATTGTTGGACGCTCGTCAACGCAAATATATTCTGCTCTGAAAAGCCCCTTTTTTGGAGCCATAAGAAAGCCTGCATAGTCCTTGGTCCAACCAGCTGGGCACGAGTGTCGACCTGGGATCATGAGCACGGTGTCGCGGCCCTTGATATTGCAAACGGAGCAAACGGCATCGAAATAATTCCTACCCGTTTTATTGTAATTCATCTTAAAAATACCTGCATGTGTTTCATATTCGACATGATAAAGGAATGCTCTGTCTTCTTGCGAAGTAGTTTTTCGTGAATATGGATCTAGTGCTTCATGTACACACAGGTAATTAGAACCTCCACCTTCATCGTTATGATGTGGTCCGCCAATGTAGCCTTCAACAGAAATTCGCATCATCATTATTGCTGAACACTTCTTGGCTTTATGGCAAGAAAAGGCTCACAAAGACATGACTGCTTGAATAAATGAAATTTAAAGTTTGCGTATTGCGTTTCCATCGCCAGATACCAAGTTTTTAGCATAAATTTGGTTAACTATGCGCAATGGGTAATTTCGCAGCAAAGCAAAATCTGTCTCTAGCAAGATACACTTCTACAAGAACATGCTAAAACATTCTTCAAAAAGAGATTAAAATCAGATAAAAAGAATACTTTGTAAAGATCAGAAAAAGGTGATTTCTAGACACAGGAAATCAGTGGAGTTTTCTGAAATGTTTGTTGGCAATCGGTGAAGCTTTAGAAAATCTCTGAAACACAGCATTGAAAAAGGCCATGTCAATCAAGCAACACATACCTTTATAAACAAGATTTGAACCATTGCAATCTTGTCTTCCCCAACGAGTATAAACAGCACTTCTTTGGCTGAGAGCTCTTTCTGTCTTACAGTCACAAGTTCCATTTATTCCTACGAAAGAAATTAACCTCATTGTCTCGGTGCACAATGGATTGCAAATGGATAATAAAAAGGTTTTTTGGCAGTAAATAAATAAACAGTAGCTGGAGAACTATATAGATATAATAACGAGAAAAATTTCCATTGGTTAAAGACACGTGTGAGCTAGAGAGGTACCCGAGGCGCTTACCCTCCCATTCATGGGAAAACACGACCACCCGGTTAGAAATCGTGCTCGTTGTAAATGTTTTTAAATGTGCTTTAAATTATTATTAAGATCGCGTGCAAGTTAATGTGTTGCTATAAAAGAGGTTCCATCTAAGCTTTATCAAAAAGTAAATCATAACCTTTCTCATCAAGATCATTTCTATAAACAAGGAACAGATTCACAATTGAGGATAGGGGCACCTCTTCGAGGGGCTTGGGATTACCGTTACAAAAAGTAAACAACTTCAGCTACTTATGAATGACCCCTGAAAGACAGAAAGTCAAGAAACATGTTCCTAAGTTATTAAAAAAAGATTTGTTGCTTACAACATGCTGAACTTATTTCTGGGTTATCATTGAACTACACTTTTAATGTGTTTTAATGTAAAATGTATTGACATTTATCCTTCACTATACAAGATAGAGATCATGTTTCTATGGTTTGTGGTGCTTTTAATATAATGGGGCTAGAAAGCCCCATTATCCCTTGGATATAAATACAACAAAGATATTGTTAGCGTTCGCTTCAGTTCCAGAAATAGTAAGCTTAGCTTTTGCTTCAGTTCTGAAATTCATTTTCTCTCAGATCTTTAAAAACAAGATTAGCGATAATACGTTTCTGGTCAAATGCTAGGCCATTGCAAGTAATGCTGCCTTCAAAGCTGAATCTGACGGAATTTGTTTCGTAAATGAATCTCGTTCAGGTGCAAAAGCTTTTCAAAAGAAGTCAATAATGTATCTCACCTGGCTGTCCTCGTTGACCTCTTGGTCCCCTGTTTCCCCTTATTCCTTTTTCTCCTGGTCGTCCTTGAAGACCAGGCTACGAGGTAAATAAAAGAGTTATGTATAAAAGGAAATTTTCATAATGTTTGTCTGCCTATAGTTGTATCATTGCTGGCTTAATATCCTCGACAAAAATGACAACATTCGAAGAAGTCTATCTAGGTTCCATAGATATACTAGCTTGTGTGTCGTACCAAGTAATGTGACAATAGAACTTTGTAATAACTTGAAATTGTACGAGAAACATAAGCGAATTTAAATTTGGATTTGAATGATTATATTCGCTAATTTTCCTCATACAACTTTAAGTTATTTCAAAGTTATTCTATCTAGATTCATTGATGAAAACGGTTTCGCGTCTGCTAGGCTAAAAGCGTTCATTCGTCCCATACAAGCTAAATAACAGATCATTAAACATATGTCAAGCGTTGCTAAAAGCAAGACATTGGCTCTCGATCAGTTTCTTTCGCATCCAGTTCCAAATGAATTATTTTGTTTGGGTATTTAAAGAATATTTCTAAAAGTATTCTTAGGAGTCTTCGTAGAGCAAGTACCTGAATCATCCCATATCCATCAAAGATGTCTTATAAAGGATACACTATAACGTGCATTCAAAGCATTGTGATACCAATAGAATCCTTTAGGGGAAGTCTCTTATTTTCAAAGTTTGCTTTCAGAGGCACAAATAGCATAGCATTCAATCCTGTGAGTCATTACTGTATGGTTCAATGGCGACTGAACAATTTAAATGGTATATTGAACAAATAAACACTCACAATCCCGTCTTTTCCTGACGAACCAGGCCTGCCTGGAGCTCCTGGTGGTCCAGTTGGTCCAACAGGGCAACTCAAGTTGTAAGCTAAATAGAAAAATCAAATATTTTCAATATTGAAGAGAGAGATTAAAGTTGATTTTTAACAAAACTACTTGTTGTTGATTAGATTTCTTCTTGAGATTTCTAAAAATTCCTGTCGTCTTACCATCATATGGTCCAAAGTTAATCATAATATTGTCATATTGTTTAATCTCTTTTAAAAACTTAATCTTAAGTCAGTTCATTCCATGAAACCAAAAAGCAGACAAAGTTTTGAGAGTTTGTCATAATCATTGAGTTCATGGGAACCTCATTAAATTACTAACTTGATATATGCGCTTTTATGCACAAATTGAGTTAATTTGAATAAGCTACTCTCTTTCGTAGCAAATATTCACTTTCTGAAATCAGTATAAATTTAGATGAGAAAAACAGTTTTCTTAACTCATTATATAAGTAATTTGCAGTATAAATTAAGGAGCAAGACAAAGAATGACGCATTTTTTCCAAATAACATTTAAGAAAACATCTGATAATCTTTCGAACTGTAAACATAAGTTTATGCATTCCATTTTCTAATTCTGTTTCTGTTACCTTTCTCCCCCTAGGTCAAAAGACTTTCTTAGAACAGTCTAACTCCTAATTAGTTATTTCTATCTCGAACTGCTACCAAATTTTTGTTACGTCATTGCCGATGAATTTTCTATAGAATTTTCCTTAAAGCTCCAGGTTTTAAACATGAAAACCCATAGATTAGCTAACCAAAAGCTTCCATTTAAGTAATGTTGCAAGCCAGTTGGCTTTTTAACGATATTTATGAAAAAAAGACAAAGGAACAAATTGTGCAAAAACTTGTACAAACAAAATACAAACACATTGTACAAACAAAATATAAAAACAACTATCAAAAAATAACTTGACTATTTAATTACTCTGTTTAAGTACCTACATAAATAGTTTTTTGTAAAAGATGAGAGCGCTTCAAAAATAAGTTCAGACATCCACATTTTGTTTTCGTTTGCCTAATCTTTTTCAAATATTTTCTTTGTCAACAGCAAAAATCCTAACTTTTCCAAAAGGCGCTTTTGTTAATGTCGTTTGTCTCAAGCTAAACAGAAGGCTAAAAGATGATTTAAGTAATGGTTTTTTAGCCAAAAGAAAACAGGGCCTATTTATAACGAAACATTGTTTGTGGCATGCAGGGTGGACTGGCGAGTTTACCAGAACAAGAATATCAGTTTTAGATATAAGTTGGCTACAGTAACTAAAGAAAATATCTCGTTTTTGCTCTGAACTTGAATTTTCAGAAACTCGAACCACAAAGGAAAAAAGTTGTTTCGTGTGGATGATGAAAGAAGAAACAATGTGTGATTTGTGATTTGAAGGCTCTTGCGCAACAGGCATGTTTTGCAATTATCTTTTCAAAACTGGCTTAACATCGAACTGCATCGAAATACAAAATACAGCCCATTTCTTCTCGTTTAAGAAAACAGCTACCGCAATGCATGCCGGTTGCTCAAGCGCCTTCAACCTCTGATGGGAATGCCTGCTATGGAAAAAATGTATTTTTCAGTATATTTTTCATAATTAGATGCTCGAGACTTTTTCAAAACTCTAAGCTTTCTGATAGGATAGAGAATATATTGTATATGACAGAAGCGAAAAACACCCTTAAAATAAGAGAAAGTTTTAAAAACATAAGAAACTTACAAATATTTTTGAACAGCTGACTGTTGACTGTAGCATTGCAGATCTTCTTCTCAAAATCAGAAAGACTATTCACCCTAAAAAGACAAAATAAAACTGTTATTGTACTTATTTTATCTAAAAACAAAAGACCAAATATCTACATGTGCTTGACCAAAAATTTTTCAAAGAGCCGACTAATTTCTTTAACGAGGGTTACACGACCATTGTAACGCCATGATAGTAGTATGTTTTTTGAAATTTTCGAAGCTGTTTAAAAATAAGAGCCAAATGAAGGAAAATTTCTAACGCATTGCATAATCAAGATAGAGCATGTATGCCAAAGCTACTTTTAGTCGAAATGGCACAAACAGAAAGGTGATTTTCCCAAAGCATACCACCCCGCTGCGGATTAAGATATACCAATAATAATGCGAGGGTGACATTTGATTGGCCAATCAGCGTTCATAATAAACAATAAACAACTAAGATATTGATTGAACAATAAAACAGATGTGCATTACTATGTGAAAGTATTTATACAAATGCCGGGCGCTTGGAGGAAAATATGGCGATATCTCTTGATATGGTTGATATATGATAACACTAGCTCAAGCGCATGGATAGGTTTATTTCCTCGCCAAGCGGAATTTTTAAAACCGGCTTCCCATAAAACGATTACTTGCAAAGCCAAATTCCAATGAGATTATCCGTATTATTTCATACAATGAGACTTCTCTCTTCGTTGAACCAAAATAGTCTTTATTGTAAAGATTCTAGGAGTTTTTCTATATAGATATATTTATCTATTGCGCATATCTTGTGTGATGAATTTTTCAAAGTGAATACTCCTTTAAATTAAATAGAGACTATTCTCAATGGAAGATAAACATGACTAAGACAAAAAAGTTTCCATATCTTTCTTCACGAGCTTAGTCTTGATGGTGATGCCTTCCTTCATGCGAATCCTACGTCAACCTACCTAAGTACCTTGCAAAAGTCGTGCCCTCATAAAATTAGAATGTTTCCTCCCTACTATATTTTCAATTTCCTTAAACTTTTTGGCACAGTGATCAAACTTGCTATGATTTAAGTTTAAAAGCAAATAATTCAACATTGATCTTTGGAGGGAGGGGAGCAAAATCTCAAAACCGAAAATTCCTTATGATAGAATCTATTTGATTTACTAGTGGTATTTCTAAGCAATAAATGAAATTTAAATTCATCTAGCTGATCTGATTCAAACTTTTTTATTCGTTACAGAGTAATGTACATGAAATAAGGGTCACTCTCTATTTATTAGTCGACACCAATCACGACTGTATCAAAATTATATAATCAGTTTTTAGTTTCTATTAAAGAGACCCAATCAGAAATTAATACCGCTCAATATGCATTGCGGTAATGAAAGCGACTCACTTCTGAAATGACTGCTTAGTTGTCAAAATTATTTTTATCTCAAAGATTCACAGTTTATGGATAACACTTCATTATATCCTGTCTGATGACGTCATTTTCGTTGTATTCACAGCATATGTTTACTTTGAATTTATTATGTCCTTCAAGCTTAGTTCAGGGTATAACACTTAATACAGGATTTAGCTGTTGAGGTATCTTATGGCGACGTTGACTTGATTATTATCCACTCTAACCCCATTTCTTAAAAAAGCAAGCCTTCAGATCAGTGGTATACAAAGATATCGACTGAAGATAACATCTGGGGTTCGGCTTGGAAAAGCGATAGGCATTCGTTAGTTAATGCATTTGTACAATGCAACGCTTGTTCGCATCGTTTGGCTAATAAGAATAAATGCCCCGCGTGACAACAGCAAACCGAGTATGAAGTGTTATCTAAAAGGATAAAGTCTAAGATATGCTACGCAAATATGAAATTAACTGCGTAGGTTGTGTATATGTTAAATAAATTCAACATCGTAGCAGCGAATCATGGGCTTATCTTTTTTATCCATAGTAATTTCAATGTAATTCGGAAATGATTAATTCTCGAGTCAAAGAATAGGCCCTCTCTTGCTTGCCGCCTTCTTTAAAAAAATAAAATAAAACTAGCGCGGTTCATTGAATTCATAATAACAGCAGAATCTGGCGTTTCCTAGATTTCTGCAATTATGTTGCGAAGATTCACTTGTACCTCACTTACTTCTAAAAGGGAATTGCCAAGGGCAAACAGCCAACAATTTGTGTTGTAATCATAATGCTAATGTTAAAATATATCATGGCAACCTCGATTGAGTGCAATAGTAACCTCGAGAGGGTGCAATTCGTTGAATACAGTGAAATACAAAATTATGAAAAAAAGTACTGTACCTTCTGGATATAATAAGAAATATCATTAAAAAATATATCCAGCTATCGCATCAAAAGAATTACAGCTATCGCTTTTTTACAGTTTTTACGAAGGCTCCCAAACTTTTGCTAAATGCAAGGAGGAGAAACTCTCTACACTCTTGTAAAATATCTCTAAGCTTACTGTATCTAACCTAGAGGCAATTCACTTTGCAAAAAATAGCGTATGAGATTTCCACGTAAACAAAAGGATTCCCAGATATTTTGTTGTAAGACAAATATATTTCAATCAAAGTTTTACGAGTTTTTTTGGAATGATTTGCCCTCTGTATGTAGCTGATCGATCGATTCGACCGCTTTCGTTCAAGTGGAAACTGGGCTTTAGGCTGTTCTGTAAACATAGAACCAAAAATCGTCAACTCTTTCTAGCAACGAATGACATCAATAGAAATCATTATTGCAGTCAATTTACGTCAGTCATCAATATTCTAACTTCACAGCCAATTGTTTAAGTAGAAAAACCATAAGATTGACTGAAACTAGAATCGTTTCCTTTGAAAATGTTGATTTAGCTATCATTTTTACACCCGATCTCGTTCAAATCACCTAATGTCTTATTGCATTGGATTTACAAAATTGAGCATAAATCAGCCATTCTTTTGATAATCTAAAACGCTACCCTTACTTTTAGCTAGGAATAATTTTTAATAACAAATGGGCGATTCATCTGCATTCCCTGGAATTAAGATAAGAAAATTACAGCTTTGATTTTGGATTGAAAAATTTCTATTGGAGTAAATGGAAGAAATTTCATCAAAAAGAAGCGCATAATGAGCTTTTTAAAATAAAAATTTCCGAATTTGAGTAGAACGGTCGTGTCATAAGGATTAGCGAGAGAATCAGTTTGATTAAACTTGAGAAAAACAAATGTAACATTTGATTGAGGCTGAGTAGAGCGAGTCAGCAACAAAGGATGAAAAGGATAAAGAGCTTTGAAACAATGCAATATCTTCTAGCCTGCAGTTTAGAATGTGTCAAACAAAGATTCTAGTATCAATTTTTCAAAATCCAAACGGCGACATGGTTCAATGATAAAAATTCAGCTATATGAAAGTATTTATCTCTTGCGGTAGTTTGTTTTTTTTGGGGATATTCGTAGGCCGGCAGGTTTCGCTTCAAAATTTATAGTGTTCATAATGGCATAAGGAAGTAGATAAACTGTAAAAATTAAGCAAAGTAAACAAACTTATTACTTTAAAACAAAGACTGGTTTATAATCTTTAAAAATTTGAAAAATCTATGATTGATGAAAATTCAACGCGAATGACAAAAGCAGCTACTATTGTTGTTTAGGGCACAAACCAATTTAAAAATCATTTTTTTAAAGGAAACATTATTTCTGTTCCTATTGGTCATAAGCAATGATATCCCAATAACTATATTCTTCTAGCAGCACTGGTATAGTATCAAAACATCTTTCCACCCTAAGGAAACTTGTAAGTTTAAGTTGGGTTTTAATTCAGCGAAGGGAGGTACAAATTTATCCCGTAGAATTAATCAATGTCAACCAACGAAATTATCAGTGTCTAGAAAATAAGTTAGTTGTTATAATGTAAACAAGCTTTAAAAGGTCAATGACCACAAAAACCAAAGTGCCACACCTAAATTCCGTCCTGTTCTCATTGTTTTTAGAAATATATTCACTGCTTGAAGGGATTTATGGAGAAAGATATCAACTTTTCTGGCCTCGGAAATCATGAAGAATACTTTGACAATCGATAACTGAAATAAATAACTTTTACAATATGTAAAACTGTATTTATCAAGTAAACTCCATGAAATCAATTTTTACAAACACTCTTATAGGGGAAAATACCTTACTCATAATTATAGCATATTAAACACTTTCTTGCCTAATAGACAGTTTCTTGCCTAATCCAAAGTTACATGAATGGTGAGAGTTTATAAGGAGATATATGAATAATATTGGTAACACAAACACCAGTATTGATGAAGCATTGATAAACTAGGCTAATTATGCAAGTTTCTTATAGCTGTGTGTTGGTAGCCAATCACGTAGACCCTCCTTGTGGCTATCGTATCCCTATACATTTTTACATTGCTCTGCAAAAGAAGTGAATGACCCCTGATCCAGTTACGTCATCAAGACAGTTTATGGTGAAATTTCTCAATGTAACAGGCACATGAAAAACACATATTCGAGCCATGCACGTTAAAAGATCAGTTTTTGAAAGAGATAGAAATAAGAACTGAGGGCCACAAGACACATTTAATGAGATAATCTTTAAATTAAGACGTTATTTGCATTCAGAAATACTAACGATGATGGTCAGTGGGTGCAGGTTTTGCAAATCTTACGTCTTCAGAAATGATGAAAATCCAACCACAAAGATTTTCTAATTGTTTGCAATGCATTTCTTATGCATCATAGATTCTTAATGAGCAACACGATATCTTGGTATGCAAGGTTATTAAAACCGATCCACCTTAATTTTAAATGAAACCCTTCATGACTATTTACATGCCAATCCAAATACTTAAAAATACTTTTCTCTATAAAAAAGTATAGAGCCAGGGCCCGCACCACGAACTTGAAAGTGGGGGGCCAAGGCTTTTTACCCCTTTCACTGCAACTTTAAAACTGCTTGCTTCACCGCCGCCCCCCACCCTTTTCTCCCGGTGGCGCGGGCCCTGAGAGAAATATGCTCGACATCATGAGAAATGCTTGTTTGTAGCATAAGGTGTTCATATTCAAGGTGGTGTTTGGGTAGGAAAATCCAAAATTTTGCGAGTCTTCGAAATTTTTAATACTATTCTTCGGTCAGTACTTCGGTCGGTCAGAAAATTTTTATTTCATTCTTTTGGTTAGTCCAACATTTTTTTTATTAATACCAAAGCCCGATAGTAATGCACCTGTTTAAGGTGAAGATTTGAAAGATTTGATTGTTTATTTGAATGTTTATTTGAAAGATTGTTACTATTTTAATCAAGCCATGTGTCAGAACACTGTATTGCTAACGACCAGAAGTAAGATTAATTAAAACATGTCAGTGGTGCACGCCTCAATTTGTGGCTACTGAAGGGCTATTAAGTTATTGCAGAAACTAAGAGTGCAGGTGATTTAAATGTTGATTTGAGGGAGCACTGCACTTAGAGATAAATGTGCCAAAGACTGCTAATGAATATTCATCAATCTTCGATTAATCTCATCTCAAATTAAAGAGCGTGTAAGCAACTCTTGGCACCACATATAAAAATAATCTTGTAAGCAAATGAGATATCGCAGAAGCCAAAATCTTTGCCAACCATTTTAAGATGCAGGCTTCTCTTTTATTTGCCATTTTCAATAACAAAATTAAAATGAGTATTATGTAAAAGTAAAACTTACCTTTTATAAAGAGAATCAAGGCGATGCCGTAATTCCTTTCTTTCTTCCGATGCTTTCGCGTATTTGTGATGATCCATGGTTATCGGTTCCTTGGTTTCGCGAATTTTCTCCTGTTTCGCCTGTCTAGTAGTTACGGCTTTCGAATGGGAATGTTTCGACCACTTCTTTTCGAGACTCTTCAATTTTTCATCACAGTATGTCACTTTCTTGTGCAACATCGATATGAGATAGGGCATCACGAATATATAGACTAGCAACACAAGTATCCACATATATTTGATAAAATGTTTTAATGCGGGAGGACAGCGACAACCGTAGCCTTGAAGCATAGAACTGGCGTGTGATACATGCGAAGTCCTCGAATCTCTCCTTGTATCTCGCTCTTTCTTAACTGGAGCATAGTCAATACGAACCTCGCGTGGTCTAGAATACAGCACAGCACTCGAGTTTAGGGAGTTCTCCCTTGTTTTCCTCAAATCTTCTCGGTTTAGTGGCATTTTGCACGGAGTCGTCTGGATACAACACAACTCAGTGTGTCATTATTTCTAAAAATGTTTCCGCAGTTCTCAGTAAAGATACTGCTTTCATCCAAACAACATATGGACAGTGAGCGAAATCTTTATTTTCCTTTGATAAGGGTGTATTGGCGAAACGTTGCGATCACGATAGACGTGAATTGGTAAAAACAATCGATTCTTGTTTTCCAATATTTGAACAAGCCTCGGATAAGAATGAAAATATATTGAATTTGCTTCAGATTAGACAGTTAAGTTTCAGTTTGTAATTACCTTGCTGGCCGCCGATTCCTCTATACACCAGAATGCCGCCTGAATTGTTCATATGAAGCTCTTTCAAAACCCTTGTACAATAACAAACAACACGAATTTATGTGGCTTTCCTTGAAGGATTGATCCAACATACAGTAGTGCAGTTTCTCTGAGAAAAACTTCTGGTTTCTTCAAAGAAAATAAACCTTGGCAAAATATTAACAGCGATGTAGAGTATGTAAATGCTTCCTTATCTCTTGTGTTGGTTTATTTCTAGGGGCTGTGGTATCTGTAGAAATGAGATCATTGCCATTTACCGATGCCAAATCACAGAAATTCACTCTCCATCCTGTGCAAGCATATCTTCAAACCTGAAATACAACAAGTCTATGCGTTTAAGTTCACCACATCGAAGAAATCATAAGGAATTAATTAAAACAGTTATCGCAAAGCGCAATTTCTGCTCACCATTTAGGATATTTCTACCACGGTTACTCCTTCAAACGTGAATTGAGAATTTGAATCGAGCTCAAATGCGGCAACATCGATAGTAGCTCTTAGCAATGGCAGTGATTATATGATTAGACCTGCCACCATTCGTGCAAAGCAGCTGTCTTTATTTGCGAAAATCCCCCAATGGCGAGGTGAATCATTAGTTTCTAAAATTTAATCCACTTTACCTCAGCAAAGTATCCTATATCAAGTTCATTGGACTAATCTCAAAATAAGATAAAATCTCTTTTCAATATCAGAATTTGCGACTCTCTGTTCGAATCGTTATTTCTCATGAGGTTAATAGGGAAAGTGAAGAAGTGAGGCTTTTGAAACTGAATTTCATGAATTGCTTCTTGACAGAATTAATTTACGTAAGATGCCTGGCAGGTTCGTCTAGCCACATCGTTGGTAAGATCGATGCCTAAATTTTGATGCAAGCTCGGGTGATTTTGTTGCCTTCCTAGCGCCAATACCATTAAACACTGTGTGCTACATCGTTGGTAGGATCGATGCCTAAATTTTGATGCAAGCTCGGGTGATTTTGTTGCCAAACCTAGCGCCAATACCATTAAACAAAAGAAATACTAAGCTAAAAGCCAAAAATGCATTAGCTTCAACAAAACGCAGCTTGAATCAGGCTGTAGTGTTTGCAATTACGGATGCCATTCTAAAATCTTGAATTCTCTTGCATTTATGCATTTAATTATTGCATTTATGGTTTTGAAACCGTCTCAGTAGAAAATGCTTGGAAAGCTTTTCAGTCCAGTAATTTGTGTATTCAGTCCTGCTAAAAAATAGTTTTAAGACTCATCTCGTGTTGTTTGATGATGTATCCAATTCTTACAAGTTTTGATGTCTAAACAAAGGAAATGATGAATGATAGATAATAAATATCGAAAAAGTAATTTGGTATTAAACTAGCTAAAGATATTTCCGGAACAAGATTCGAAAGAAAATTTTTAATTTGATGATCAAAGTTTAAGGATTCATGAAAATGCTATTTCTGCAAAGCTCTTCCAGAAAATCAATAACAAATATTTGATATCAATATTCGCAATGCTGCATTTATGCAATTATTATTTCCTCAATTAATCATTCTATGAAAACATAATCTCTAAAAGAGGCGCATAAACTTGAAATTACTTGAAACAATATGATTCTTTTGATAAGGCATTCTTTCAAGAAAAAGTATTCTGTGATAAGAAAACAGATTAAGAAAGCAAGTTGGTTAAGGACCTAGCAGACTATACTCTTGTTGTTGAAGTCAAGCTCTTTAAATGCCTAAATCTCGTCATATGCTTTGGTGTGTAAAGTACGGTGGCAGTCGTTACTCCAAGCTTTACTTTACTCCAAGCTTCTACTTCTATTCAAAGGTTCTTTGTGAAACAGGGTACACTGTTCTGTTTATACGACATCTTCTACTATACAACAAGCTGGTTAACAGAAGACTTCATCAGATCACATATTGCATGATGGTACTACCGTAAATCCTCGAATTAGCCCCCTGGGGGGCTATCTGTTTTTGATATTTTTGGATGGGGGTTTATTCGAGGGGGC
This sequence comes from Rhopilema esculentum, assembly GCF_013076305.1. Next base: position 6,423,309 of record NW_027019328.1, read on the forward strand.
TTATGCGAGGGAAGGGGCTTATACAATTATTTTAGACATTAAGAAGACATTATTAAAAGACCTCGTTTATTTTAGTAGAGATTTCTTTATGAGCATTTAACTGCTTACTACCAAAAGCATGAATTAGTTGTGGTAATTCAATAAAACACCATAGGCAACTTCAGGTGGCAAAAATCATCAAATGGAGGGGTCCAGTTCGAGAATTTACGGTAGCAGCGGGGGATTATTGGAGAGGGGGGAGCAATTCAAGGATTAACGATATGTCATTGGAATAAACAGAAACAAAGAAACATCAAAAGTTGCTTCGAGGTGCAAACAGTAATGGCCACAAAACATTGTCCTACGTTGCCGTGGAAATTTAGTTAACAAAATGAGGAGTTTTTTAAAAAAAAATGCGATGTATGAGTCTTTAAAAATATCGATTTCTTGAGTCCTCGATCCTTCTTTAATTCAAATTCAAATATTAAATATCGATATATTCCAACCATCCCTGCTATGAAAGAATTGCCGTAACCTACGTTGAGCAACTAGCAGAAAACAGTAGGCTCAATTATAAAGTCCTACTTTAAATTCTTTATAGAAATAGAACATCTTTGTTTAAATCTTATTTCTATTTTGTATTGTACCATGTGGACCAATATATAATTCTAAAATAAATTCATAAGTGAAACAATATGTTTGAAAAATATAAGTTTGTTCTGAAGAAATGTAATGTCTTTAGAAACAGATAAGCAGCAATAGACAAAGTTTCAAGGTTCTTTTTTGTTCAATCTGTGTTAATGATGCAAATTATTGCAGCCTCTTTATTGGATAGATATTACTAGACCCTTCCTTTTTGCAAAGTTTTTCTGAAGGAAATAAATAAAGCTTACTACATAATGCTAAGACTGTTCCCATAGGCGTTGACTTGAATCTTTTTCAGGGGGGGGGGGGGTGGCTCAAAAAATTTATGACAATTCCTAATGGCAGCTGCTGATGTCACAGGATAGAAAGTGGATTAGCTAAGGGCTTAAAGGTGATTTTGCCTTGCATTTTTCATTAACGCAATTATCTAATGCAACAAATCTTATGCGTCAAACCAATAATATAACAAACTAATCTAGAAAATTGGTAAAGCACTTCCTTATTTTCCGGGGGGGGGGGCTCAGCCCCCATCGGTTTTCGTCAGGAGGGGCTGAAGCCACAGAGCCCCCCCTGAGTTTACGCCTATGCAGTTCTCTATTTTTCTCTTCAATAAACACAAGCTCAGGTAACTTTGTGTTAAAAGAACAAATAGTTAGCAACGCGGAATAGGTTTCTTCCTTGTCGGCATATATAACAATGAAAGTGTGATGGCTCAGGTCTGTCAAACCTGTCTCTCAAAAGAACCTGAAACTAAATACCATAAGACAATACGCGTTTTCGATAAAACAGTGCATCATAACAGTACAGATTTTGCATGTAGTTAAAACGAATACAATAGTGTTTATTTGGAGATACATTTTAAGGGGAAAGTTTTTAAGGAACCTTTTCGGTAGTCATGGTTTTACTTTGAGAGATATCTTGATGAATTCATAACATGATTAGTCAAATATCAATTCTAAGAATTACAAATGATAACCTTGATGAATGAAGGTTTATCGTATTTACCTTACAACATGATAATCAACTGATATACAGGTAATCAACTGATATTGATATCAGTTGATTAGTTGCATATCAGCTGAGTATCATGTTGTAAGGTTAACAGTGGCGTGGTGGCAGGGGGGCCAGGGGGACGCAATTGGATATACGGGGGCGCGAAAATTGTTTGCTTGTGAAATCTGGCTAGGAACATCATAATTGATTGTACACGGGTAAAACACTTCGCAGTAACTTGCTGTAAACAATCTAATAAAACGTGCGATTCTACAATCAAAGCACGTTGTTGGGTTGCCATGACCCAATCAACATTTGTGACATATATTGCTCCCTGTTGTGGTCAACACAGACGATGTGTAGATTTCCTAGCTGCAGCTTCGAAGCCTGCTCTGAACGAGGGGCAAATTACTCCAAGAAAATCTCGTACACCTTTCGTGAAAATCCAATTGTTTTAACTGATAATCCCCAAAAAAACCTTTTGTTTTAAAGAAAATCTCGTACGCTATTTGCAAGAGTGAATTGCTCCTCGGCTCTGAACATCGAGGAGGCGAAGGAAACAAGAAAGCGGAAGTAGGTTGTTAAGTTGTTGGTTTTGAATGAAGTGAATCAAGTGAAGAAAAAGTACGTTAAGTTGGGGGAACCAAAAATCCCACCTAATTCTTTGGAAAAGGAAATTTTTTGCTATCGAAATTAGGCTTGCTGACAACGCTAGAAAAAACTCGTTTTGCACCGATTGAATTGCAAACTAACTTGATATTTTTTATACATCCAATACATATATTTTTTCCGTTTTTTGCTCTCCTTCGTCATCAACTAATAAGATGCCCAGCTCATCTTAACTATCTTTTCTTTCGCCCTCTACATTCAAGAAATTGGAGTTCTCTATGGCCTTAGCTGGTGCTTCTTTGGTCTTTTCCTAATTTCTCTTAATTATTTCTTTCTAACGTTCCCAGCAGTTTCTATTTCAACGCCTCGATTTTAACTCTAAGTTGATCAGAATTTCTAATCTACTCTGAAGCTGGTATTCTGGATATAATAAACGAGTTCAAGGGGCTGCTAGCCTGTATGAAACATCAATGTAAATGAATATAATGTCTTTTGAATAGTATTTTATGTTTTGCCTATCAGCCGCGAAAATAGGCCGACCCTCGAAACTAAGCCAGTTTGGCTTGATATTTTAGCGAACCACAATCGAGAAGGTCATCTTAACTTTTGTACTGATTACATAATGTTTTCCATTCATACTCACATTTATAGTCAAAACCTATTCATGAAATTTTGAATTCAAGTTGCAAAAATTGCCAAGCAGTCCTTGGGAGCTACTCCTGCTAAAATACTTTGTTGCTTAGCAAACCCGCTTTTTCTCTAATATCAGGTGTTTTTACCTATAACTTTAATGCAAGTTCACCAATTGCATCTTACAATAATCAATTAACAATGATGGTGCGGTATGGGTGAAGATTGTCAAGGCTTAGAAAGCAACAGGTGATTGCTGCCGGGGCAAATTAACCTGATGATATCAAATCATTTCATAAAAAGCCATATTTACCCAACTAGGAAAACATAACGTCAATTACGCTAAAATTGGGCTGAATACCCCTTTAGTGATTAATGATAAAGGATTGTGCTAAACTCTATAATGACGACATGTTTCGGATGATTGGCAGAGCCCGGTCGTCTTTTCATCTAGCAGTTTTGGAATCGATCTACATACAAACGAAAAAGCCGTTGTTGTGTAGACAGAAGGAGTTCGTTTTCTCTCTTGGACTCCAGTGGTAATTTTTCTATAGGACGCAGCACTGATTGGTCAACTATACCGGTCTTGTGCTTGCGTTTTTCTGATTGGCCTATTTCGAACCAAAAATGGGTATATATTTTTCATTGTGCTCTTTCGGACCTTCATTCTGACGTTTTATGCTCTGAGGAGTGTCAGACGAAAAAGCTTTTAGTTAATATGTTGTAAAATGTTTGCTTTTTTCAAAGCTATTTCCAATGATAAAGGAATCTATTTTGTCCTTGTAAATGTTTTCCCACGAAGTTTGAAAAAGCTTGCAAGTCGATTCCTTTTATTAAAATTTTTTATCATCGTACCTCTACTTTTATCGTACTTTCCATCTACTTTTCACATGCTTTCAAAATATTTCCCACTGGACAAAGTGGGTCCCCAATTAACGGACACCTGCAATTAACGGACGCCTGCCATTGACGGACACCCTTAAGTAACGGAGAAAAATTTCTTTCCAGCAGTCGAAGCCTTGTAAAAGTATCTCAGTAATACGGACATCTCCTAACAAAAGGACAACGGTGATCTCACAGCTTCTCACAAGACCCTACACCCGATAGCCCTCCCTGACCCGCCAAACTAGTTTTCTGCTACTTTAGCAATTATTTCAACATAAACATGTTGTTTGTACTTTTCTTTACATAGGCCAAATACGCTTTTATGCAACTGATGCATGTTAGTACTTAGAAAAGTACTTAGAAAAATATTTATGTACATTAGATAACAGCTATTCAAAGCAGCTTAACCTTAGTATACATGATTTGAAAGCAGTACTTTGAGTCTCGATCCTCTGAATCTTCAAAATATTTCTTACTTTAGCAATACCTTCCAAATATTTTTACCATTGCCCACATAAAACAAAACCACAACAGTTATGCGTTCTGAAATTCCCATCATAATAAGGTTGGGAGGCGTTAGCAAAATATGCATTTGTATAGCTTGCCAGATATCAATGGGCTTAGAAGATTCAATCGCTAGATGCAGCTGTTCGCTATTTTCACGCCTTGCTTTCAGGACTTGACTTCGTTCGCCACAAGTTTTCACGCCACAAGTCTTCGTTCTGAATTCTTCTAAGGACCAGGGCTGCCTGTCTGCCGAACGACTTCTGTGAAGGAGCAAAAATGAGAGAAGAACGAAAGCCCATGCTTGCTAGATATAAAACCCAGCAATCATAAAAAGGTTGAGGTTTTTAAAGGCACATAAAGCCAAGGACTTTTTAGTCGATTGCACAAGAAGCTTCAGGACATCAAGACAGGACATTCCATATTTACTTTCACCCTTCGCTTGCCCAAGCTCAAAGTCTTTACAAAGGAGAGCAATGGGGTAGTATTTTATACGTCAATAGGAAGAGACAACTGATTACGAATGTGAATGAACGCCAGATACAAACATTGGCGTCATTTGATAAATAAAGAAAGGAAAGGGGTAACCCTTCTTAGCAGAAATTTTTTTTCAGAACTGTTACTTAGTTTTGTAACAACAATAATTCGAAATTCTAAAGAACCGACAATTTTAAAACCTGTTTCTTTAAAGTAGTTATAGATTTAGATTTGGTCATTACGTGTAAACGTGTAAAGCGGTCAGCAAATTTAAGAAACCTGAAATAATGGAAGTTTTCTCCCGCAACAGTTTTTCGGGGGAAATTTTTTTGGCCTGAAAAACTGCATCTTGAAAGATGTTAGTCAGCCCATGATGTAGAACGAAATATACCAAGACACGACCTAAGGCTGAAATTGATTCAACTCCAAGCAATATATGTCCTTGCAAGGGCCTCTAAAGTTTATTTATACTATAAGCTCAAATGTTAGCATTTTACGCTGGGCTCGTTTCACATCCTTTGTACATTACACATTTCACATCCTTTGTACGTTTACTGGTATTAATGCGCAACGGGGTGCAAACTGTGTGTTTATACTTAGGGTATGTGTGCTCATGGTAGAAAACAATCAAATAAATCCCTGGACGACTGACTACCAAACAAAAAAATGTTCAATGATAGCACTTAAATGGATTTGTCTCAACAGCAGCCAGAATGCTGATTCAAATTCGCACTGAACATTGGAATTTTAAAATTCGCAATGTGTTTTCCCACGATTAAATATTGCTTCGTGAAGTACTCGTTTCATATTTCTGTTCTTTGCGTCCCCTTTGCTAATATTTTTTGTGCATGTTGATTCGGGGCTATTTTCGTGCCTATTGTTCACCAACATTTCCTCTTACATTTAGTGAAAGCAATCTCTCCAGCTGTTTCTCTAACTTGTTTGCAGTCTAAAGGAAATAAGTCACAGAGGCCATATATGCAACATTTAAGTCCTCTTTTAACGTTTCGACTAGAATTTCCTTTACGGCTTTTTAAATATCTTTCGTAATAGCGAATAGGGCAAATTTCACGTTTTCGTTTCATGAACGCCAAGACAAATCTGACCCTGGTTTCCATTTCTGTGTAAACTGTTGAATAATCTACTTTAAATAAAACTCCTAAATGCAAGATGAAAAGTCGTTTATCGATCTCAGAAGAAAGATACCTAATTTGACATCTATTTGGTTCAGACAATTCTTTATGAATTCGTTTATGTCAATTAATTAAACAGTTCTAAATTATTTTTAAAGTACACGAGTTGAAACCGTTTTCAAATGCTTCTCGAGATTTGCTTGCAAAAGTACTAGTACTTTAACATCGAGCAAATTTCTCGCAAGTTTAATTTAAGTCAATGATACCTATAAGCATAAAAATATAAAGATATATTTTAATCTAATTGAGTTACCTTACTGAACCTGCTGGTTTTGCACCTAGCGACATGAACCATGAGCTTGCCTTTCCCAAAACACTTCAAATCCGCTTTCGTTAGCAACATGATTATTCGAATAGCAACAAATCTTTTTATTTCACATTTCAAGTGAAGAGATCATAACTTCGTTGGCCAGAAGCCACAAATATAAACGCTTAATACACTGTTTACTGACTACGTAATTAAGACTTTCATTGCACACTCGGAGGCTTTTCGTGTCATGTCGTAGAAGGCTGTCCGTTGGAAAAATCCAATTGCTACCACCAAGGCACCAGAGTGCCTGAGGACCGAGACCGACTGGGTTGTTCATAAATAGTTTTGCGAAGTACGAAATCATCAAGCAAGTTTGATTTAAGATTTATAACTTTTATCAAAGCAGAAGAAAGAGTTTTGGCTAGCTAAAGAAAAATTATACGTTGTTGATGTTGGTCATTATGTTACTTAGATACGTAGCAAGGAGAGTCAACAAGTATAGCAAAACTGGTGTTTGAAAGCACGAGTTAAAGCTTGCAATGATTTTAAAGACAAAAAGCATGATTTTTTCATTTTTTTTCAATCATCGGCTGAAGGCTATCAGTTTCAAGCATCGATGCTCAAATTGCATGGAAAAGACTTTAACAAATTCGTCAGTAGCTGAGTCTTTATAAATCATACATTGATTTGTACACAGAAAAAGTACATTTGTAGAAAATCCTCTATTGTCATTCTTCCAAAGCTATACCACTATAGTATCTGCTTTAGGAAAATGACACATAGGATAATGTCGCACAGTTTGAGATCGTGAGACTCTTTTAAACGTTTAAGATCCCTTGTTTGTTTTCTCGTATTGTTTGGAGTTAAGTCCTAAAAACCCATTGTCTTATGAAAAGATGAATTTAAGATGCTTTGCAAAGACGTAGATGACTGTCACACAAGCCCAGCTCTGGAAAATTGCTCAAATGCTTTAAGTTATTAAGTATGATTAGAACAATGAAGGTTGCCTTCTGCCGGTTCATGACAAATAGTGTATAGCCAATGATGATTTTTCTCAGAATGGGAAAAAACCCTTCAATATGGTTTTGGGTCAGTCCGTTACATTACAACAAAATGCTTTGCTAACATTCCCTCGGAGATAAAAACTTCACCATCTGCTTTACTTGTAGTTTTTGTCCTAAACCTTTTATTATTTTAAATACAATTACATAGTAAAATGGTTCCTTTCAGCCTCCGTCAGCAGTTAGGAAGATAAATTTTTTAAAAATATTATGAAATACTTTCAAAGAATTAGCCTATCATTTCTAAACAGGGGGGCCCCCCTCCTAGATTAGCCAAGCTACTGAGAGAGCCCCTTCGTATGGAATTTCCCTAAATACAATTACTTTGCTCTCATGATGTACATTGTTTTACTTTAGATTTCTTCTGTAATATATATTTCGTATTTGTTTACCTACACTTTTGAAGGAATAAAGTCCCTTGTACCTTCTTCTTTCAAGGCACCAACTAACTGTTTGGCATGGATAACTCATTAGAATAAAAGTTTGTTGATGAAGTATCACTACTATGAATTGTTAGCTGCAAGCTGTTAATACAATTGGTTTTGCTAAGAGAGTGTGAGCGAATGAAACGACCAGGGTGGAACTCGAACCTATGACCAGCGACACTCGCTATACTTTCACAATTCCCGTTTTGCATTAATGGTTGATTTGGTCAGGCACCGCGGATCAGGGGGGACTGGGGGGGGGCTTTATCCCTCCACTTTTTGCAAAAAATGCCAAATATTAAGATTCAAACTACAAGAAAATCCTCTTTTTATACGGTTTTAGCCCCCCCCCCACATTTTTTAGACCCCCCACTTTTCTCAACGCTCCGCGGTGCCTGTTGGTGTGGTCTATGCAACATATTTCTCTACCTATCTCATTGAAAGAAAATAACCCAAGTTCCAATTTTTTATTTCATTTTAATAAATGAAAACTGGGAATAAAAAAATGCAGGAACAAATTAATTTCACCGCAGATTAAATACAGCAAGTGATGATGCGTGCTTTCATTGAGAAACAGCTAACTCTTTCGAGCATACCCGTAGGCCAGAACGACTTCATCATCGCTTTAGAGGCAATTGAAGCAAGCCCTTGTTTCCAATTGGATCAAAAATGGCGGGTGGCAAAACACTTGCGGTGTTGCATAGGGATATTTCGAAGCTTTATTGAGAAAGGAGTAGACTCTTGAAGCTCTAAATTGGATATATTAAGACAATGTAGTAACACTTAGTTTAGTCTGCGTTAAATCCAGTGGTAGAAATAAGTGGCTCTAAAGCGAATCAAAAGTAAAACACAGAAATATATCAATTACAGGCATACAAACACGGTGGCACTGGTATAACTGCGGTTGTTACTGCAGCATTCAACTCGCAATTGCCACAACAATGCTATGAAAATTCTTATAAAACGTTGCACTTATTAATTGGTAAAAAAGATTACTTTTTAATATTGTTTTCTCTAGCCATACAGCAAATTTGATTTTTAAAAAGTAAATGGAAAACAAATAGATTAAATTTTAACTAAGCTCTGGTTTCCTGAATTTTTTCAGACTATAGTCAAACGGGGTCTGTAAACTCTGAACTTCTCGCTTTTTGAGTATAACAGAGAATAGCTGTTCATTCAATCTTAGTTCATGCCTGAAATATTTTTTTGCAAACATGTTAATATAAAAGAATGAGAAAAAAAGTTTAAAAGGGTTTTCTAAGTCGGTGAGCTCATTTTTAGGCAATACAGCAACACATTTCATCAGAATGAATCTCATCTTTGGACACTTTCCAAACAGTTTTAGAGTTTATGTCGAAATGGATCTTTATTTTTAGAGAATTTTCGACAAGAAAAAAATAAGACGAATCCACTTGATCGAGGTTGAGTATGATCAGTGCCTTTTATGCCTGAATTTCTATTCTTGTCAAAATATATTTCTATTTCCTAATCTACTCTGATGACCAAACTAGAAAGTTAACAGTTGTGTCTCATCAGACATAGGAATGTTGATGTGTCGTCTTCACTTGACGTGGGAAACAGGCAGAGACTAATGTTTTTCAAGGCAAAGACATTGAGGCTAAAATTTTCCCACTTTTGGAAAACTTGCAGATAAATCAGATAATGCATCTCGTGCTAAAAATGTGCCATTTCTTAATGTGTCTAAAAAAAGACTCTTTTTCTCTGTCTACAACCTTTTGAGTACAACGCTGTTTCAGACTAAATGATGAGTTGGTTCAGATTCAACAAGGTAATATCTCAGTATAAAATAGCGACCAGTTTAAAGGCTGGAATACACTAGGCATTTCATTGCAAGTCAACTATATTCGGCAATTAGATGCCTAGTGTATTCCAGCCTCAAGGGACTAGAAGCATATTTAATAGACGTGGCCGATTTATTCCACCTTTCAGCATTGGTGCGGTTGTGGCTCCAGAAAACGCCCTACCTTTTCTTTGTTAAAACTTACTTCTTCTTAAAAACATTTTCCTAACAATTTATCTTCTTAAGAATTCAGGATATCAAATACCTGAAATCTTTACCGAAAAAGAGTTTGAATATCATGGCACGTGAAATGATGATTGGGCATATCATGCCATGGTGACGTCATAAGGTAATCAGGGAGCAAGTTTTACCTCTTGCAACGCTTCTCTCAGTCTAACGTTGAGTTTTCAAAGATACTTTTTTGATCATAGCAACTCGAAATCTTACCATTAAAGCTAGAATATTGAAATTTAGCGATATTATTAAATTGATAATCTCGTTGAAATGTTCAAATATCCTGCAGCTGTTTCAAAACCTTGGCAAGGGTTGTAAAAAAACCTTGAAGTAGTAAATATTTTCCTCTCTACAGGGACGTTAAAGCAAGCTTGCCTGCTATACGTTTTAGAGAAGTTTTGCGTAGAACCTAAAGCTCGCATTGATATAATTTCTTTGCTCTACAACGCATGTTTAAATACGAGCATTCTAGCAGATGTAGGAAGGTTTTCATTGTGGATGAATTCAATGACTGAGTATTGATCGTCATGAAATTGTCTAGTGATTTGATTTCATGCCTAAAATGGAGACATGTTACTATTTTCAAGATTCTAAAGAATCAGTTACATGAATAGAGATGAAATGGCTTTATGCATCCATTGCGATTCGCCTCTGAATAGAATGATTTGTGTCGTCTATGCTGCATCAGCACAAATAAACTCGTTAAAAATTTACAATCAAGCTCGCCATAGCACAAAACTATATATCGAGATTAGAAGTGGTTCAATGTTTAATGAACAGCCTCATCAAAACTAATGAAAAGGATTGCAATCATTTTTATCAGCTACTTTCGCAGTGTTTCAACTTGACCTCGAACAGGATAGGCAGAAATCTAGATGCTATCTCCCTTACTTTCGCAAAGGTTTATATAACTATTTTAATTGCAAAAACAGAGAGATACATTAGATGGTTAGTCATATGCCTTGCTTTCTATTCATCGTAGACCATCTGCGCGTAACGCAGACAGAATAAAAGAGCTGCAAGATATTTACGTATTGGATGAAATTCATTGATTCACCTCTACCCTTATCCAAATCGAGGCAAAATTTATTGATTTTCAGAACTAGAGACAACAAGGGGAGCGTGGCCGCCACTCAATACGCTCTATTGACCAGAGCATTTTATTCCTAAGATCATCCTGAAGGATATTTGCAAAAATCGACATTTTAAAAAATGGTAAGGAGGAGGAAAAAGCTCAATTAAATCTTAAGCTAATTTTCATAGACATTTAAAGATAATAATTAATCATTGAGAAGAAATAGGATATCAACTGCCACCATAGACGGATTTAATGGGTGGGTACAGAGATTCAAACAGAGAGTAATGGCTCCTTCCAAACAGGTGTGTCTATGTTAAACTGCTAAGGCAATTTCGACTAAAGATTATAACAGTCCTTTATACCATAGTAACGCCCATACGGCCCTTTGCAAGCAGATTTGCAGTACCCATTCTTGTTCAACAAAGCAAAATAAGAACTATTTCGTTGCAACGATTGGCGACTAGACTTTGATAAGACTCTCGAAGCATCACTGCCTGAAACCCCTTTTTGTCATGAGATCAGAATGAGCTTTATTTTCATAGCAATGAATAGCCTGTTGCCAACCCATTCAAATGATTTTCCGTTGTCTTTAGTACAAGTCTAAGGCCTGCAGAAGGAATTCTGCTTGCAATTTTTGAAATAAAGTTCTTGTTTCTTGTAGAGTATATTTTTAGAAATGGTCGAAGGATTGCATGTTTGACTTGTGGATGAAATAAACCTCGAACATGCTTTGAATACGCCTAGAAGATCTACAGGAAAATCTTAAAGAAAGTTAAAGCCTTTGCTTTATAAAAGTTCTTTACTAAGATAAATAGTATTAGTTAGTCAGTGATTATAGCACAAGGTAACTATGTACAATGAAACTATGCATGTGCATAAAAAGGTATTGGCAATTTCAGGAATCAATTAAGCCGGACTAAAAGCCTTTTGGAATAGCTTTAATCAGATTCTGCCAACAATTGGTTATGAAATGCATGCATCCAACAGTTTAATTCAAGCATTACACACCTCTTAATAATCAGCTTTAAGAAACATTGTTTGCAGCATCAACGCTAGCTTACGCTACACTAAGAATGAAGCTCAAACCTTTGATAATTTTTCTTTTACCTTTTCTAATGAAGTCTTTCCAATGAAGTTTTTGCACATTCAATGTTTATTGACAGCAGATGTTTTTATTTCGTCGTGTAATCAGCCTTTGTTTAAAAGATGCATCTACCATCCTGAAATGAGCACAAAATCTACAGCTCGTTTTCACGGAAATTAACTATGAAGGATTAGGATAGCAGCCAAGACTCATACTAGATGTTATAGAAAATCTTACATAAAATCATCGATTCAAGTCATAAGTGATTTCAAATCCTTTCTGCTAAGATGATAGTGATCTAGTATCTTCCATCGGCAGACTTTTGCTATTAGATATTTTGATCGAATCAAAGATCAAAGATACTTCGCTATCTTTTCAATCTGATAAACATGAAAGATGAGATCTATGCTCAATGTGAGATTCTTGATATTCTTGAATGTGATATAAATGTCTCAACACTTGTCAGATACACTGCTTTCCTTATCTTCAATAGACCTTATTTTAAAGTTTTATACCATCTAAACTTCTAAATCCCCTATAGTTTATAAACACAAACCTAAGAAGAATTATTCTATGCTTGAGTGTTAAGCCACCAAACAAGATGACTGCAAACAAATGAAGTAAAAATTTAAGCATTAATGCTACCGGATATTAATTAAGAGAACATCTCCCTTGTTGCTAATATTCTACAGTATTCCAAGGTTTATTGAACATGAAGGTCACTCTTTTATGGTTTGTCCAAAGCTTTGAAGAACTAGCTGATGACACATCTCATAAAATAGCTTCAGAAAATTAGCTGCTAACAATCTCAGAACGAAGCTTTAGACAAAATGCCTCCATAATTTCTTATAGCAATCAGTTTGTAGAATATGTTTCATGAGTGCAACGCTGCATGGTGAATGTACCATAAAGGTCAATATTCCTCAAATTCTGTTAAGGCTAGAAGCAATCTACAAAACATCAAGTAAGATAATAAAAATATAGCTAAATATTCAAATATTTAAGGACATCTCCACAACTCCACAACAAATCAACTCACTGAAACAGCTAGCAAAGATGTGAACGCATCACTGTACACAAATCCCATTTCATTTAACTAATTCATTTTGCAATCAAACTGTCTTAGACTGATAAAGACCTTCAAATGATAAGAACAAAAAAAGCTAAATGTGAATAGAATTTCATTTACTGAAATCTTTAACAAGTGACAATTTCCAATCCTTTAACTGGCACCCAACATGACTTTGACTTCATGAACAACGACTGCCTATTGCGACTCAAGAAGCAATCAAACAACATCACTAGAATTCTTTCTATACAGTGTTTGCATATTAAAATTATTTTTCAAGTGCAGCTTTGACATCACAGGCTGTGTAAGTCAATAACAATATCGATCAAACAGAGCAATACAAATTTCTGATTATCGAATGAATCAGATCAAACACACCTGTCATCGGTTTAGTTTTTAGTTCATAAGCAGCCCGCTTTGATATGACGTAATTTGGGTTCCAGGCTTTTGTACGCACAGATTGTTCAAATAATAACAAAGAGAAATAAACAGACATTGTAGGACTGCTACTTAAACCTCTCTTTTTTTTATCCACTTTCATATTGTAGGATTTAGACTCGACCATGATTTTTCAGTAAGTTTTCAGCTAACTGGGTGAATGGAGTTTAATTTCAACATACAACTACTTTGGCTTTTCTCTAGTCTCCAATGCAAAAGATCAACTGACCAGCTGATTTGACCCAGTACTAATAAATGAATTATGTTTATCAAAATAGATAGTTTGTTTCAATGAAAAAGCGCCAAACAAAATCGTATTAAGCAAAATTAATTTCCGTACGTAAATTGATTTAAAAACGCCGTGACCCAATCGTGATAAAATTTTCAAATAAAATGCTTGAATTTTAGCCATGATATTAATTTAACCTGATCAAGCATTTCCTGAAAGAATCTACATTTTCATGAATTTATCTTCCTCATAACTTGCAATATATATTTATTATAGAAAATCTGCATTTCCATGTTAAGACCAAAACCGTTGTTTAACATCAGGCTGCCTTTATATTTTCAGCATAAAAAAACCTGTTAAAAAAATCAACTGAATCAGAAATCAGAAATCACTGATCAGAAAACATCAATCAGACATTGTCTCATCTATTAGGAGAAAAGGGCTGCCTTGTCCGTAAGTGAGAGGTTTTAATGAAATGTAGAGGATAGGGAAACAATGTATAACTTGAAAACTAACAAAAGTCTGTAAATTATATTTTTATCTATAATCTGGAGAAGAAAAGTCAGTGGAGAAAAGAAAGTGAGAAAGAAACTGGCAAGAAAGTGACGAAAAAAGGAGAAATGATGGTGGTGTTGAATATAGAATAATTTTCCATGGATATGTATACTTCCAGTCTGGAAATAACACTCTCTGACATTAAAGACTTGATGAATTTTTTATCATTATTCTTGAAAATATCCATAATTGACTGTAAAAAATCCTTCTAGAAATTTAGGACATTTGTTGATAACTCTTAAAACATTCCAGAATATGACTAGAAATCAGATATAGTTTAGCACTTAGGTTATTCCCGATACATTCGTTTTCACTATTAAGATCTGAAATGTTAAACATCATCAATGCATTTAAGTATATAAATCAGGGGAGTAGGTAGAAGGGGCAGACTCGCCCTGCCCCAGTATTCTAGAGGGTTTCACAATAAAAACGTTTGCAGATCGAGGAACAAATACTCGTGTAATTATAATGTGGAGATGTTCTCAGCTCGATAATGAGCACAAATTGTCTCTTAACCCTCTCTCCAATGAATATGTTGGCTTTCTTACATGTGTGTACGCTACCTCTATACGTTATTCTCAAAATAGTTACTTCTATGTGTTTAAAAAGAAAATTTGGCCCCCCGTCCTGAATGTCAAAATCTTAACTACTGTGAATAATATTATGCACCCTATTATTTGTGATGACACACTTGCTGAACTAACCTGGCTTAAAGTTACAAGTTTCTAAGTACAAACATGTCTTATGAGATTATTCTGTGTCCTGATTAGATTTTAAACCCATTGTCAGACATCGTGTTGTGCTGGCCTTCAAAGGGAATCGTGACGACGGCATTGAAAATAACAGCAGTTGTGAAATAAAAGTTCATGTAATTGAAGCGGCATTATATTGAAGGCAATATTATCTGTCAATAGATGCAAGTCGAAATACATTAAAGAATCACCAGAGAGAATATTTGCAATGGAAAGCAAACATTTTGATAAACTCAATTAAATTGTAGCATGTCAGGCGATGTCACAGTTGATTAACAGAAGCAGAAACACTAGCAGAGAATTGAGCTAGAATATAAATCTAGCCCACGTATTCAAACATTGAGAACAATATGGTTCAATTTACTTTCTTAATTCATTATAACGACTTGCAATAGAAGAAAATATTTCAGTAGGCAGAAGAAACAAACTTTTAGCACCCAATGAATAAATAGCTTAAAGCTTCTAAAAATACTTTCTTCTTTTTCTAAACCTTAGAAAAGAATACTGAAAGTCAAAGTAGACCCAGAAGATAGAGCCAAGATAATTCATGGGTCTTCAATGAGCACAAGTATGATAGTTTGTGGGTGGGGATGGAACTAGTAGCAAAAAGTAATGAACATTGTTAGATTTGATCTACAGAAATGCAAATCAGCCATTCGTCTAAATAATCTTGCCGTCATCATTTGTCATGGAGCCGGCTGTCTCCAAAGATGAAAGACACGTGCAGATTTAGATTACAGATAGAATGTGAGATTGGTGGTCTTCTTACTTCATCATTTATAAAGTTGTTTTGACCAATATAGAAATCTTTTATGGCTCTATCGAACCAATTAAGTAAGAGAAAGAGCAAATAAGATTCGAAAAACCAAAATCAACCTCCAATAGCAATAATCCATTTTTAAAATTGTCAAAGAGGAAACAAAATGAAGATTAGTTCAGTGCATCCAAAACATGCCTCAAAGTTTCAATTATGCTAGATGTGGTGTGCAAGCATTAGATAAAGGGTTTAAGGCACTATGTCCCGTCAGTCAACCGTTCAGAGCTAACAATAGGCTTTGCAGTGTGTTTAAAATCGAGAAACAATGAAGATTAGCCGATTGGCTCCGTAACAAAAGGTCTATTGTATAGTCTAACCAATAGGTTTTCACTATAGTCTAACCAATGGGAATTTAAATGGCCAGCGAAATACATCGGGACATTTAACTTCAAGCGACCTGCACAAATGGAGTTCATAAAAGGAGATTCAATTGGCTATCGCCTTGTTTAAAATTTTTGTTGCAACCCCACGTTAATTGTTTATCCCATATACTTCTACTAGCCAAATAGAAATCTTATGGTTTCAGCGACAACGCAATGGAATTTATGTATAGTTACCTAGATAATAGAATACAACGAGTAAAAATAAACTCAGATTTTAGTGATTGGTTGGAAACAAAGCAAGGAGTTCCTCAAGGGTCAATCTTAGACCCGTTGCTTTTCAATATTTACAATATTTTCAATATTTCTGTATTTGAACAAAAGCAACTTATGCAACTATGCAGACGATAATTTAATTTGGCTGTCAGGTCTTGATATGAATGAACTAACTGACGACTTAGAATCGGAAGCTGCTATTTTTAATAAATTGTTAAATGAAAATTTTTTGGTGCTCAATGGCAATAAAAGCAAGCTTATAACATTTAAAGCCAATCGATCCAATTTAGAGGAATCTGAAATTTAAAAGAATGGTTCTACTATAATAGAAAGTAAGAATGTTAAACTTTTGGGAGTAACACTAGACCATCAACTTAGATTAGAAGAACATATTAAAGTTTTTTGTAAAGAAGCTGGGAAAAAGGTAAACGCTCTAGCCAGGATTGCTTTGTATATGGACGAATCTATGCGAATCATTTTAATGAATTATTATCATATTTTAATAATTGTCCTCTTATTTTGATGTTTTGCAGTAGGAAAAGTAATAGCCGGATAAACCGGATTCATGAAAGAGCAATGAGAATAGCTCATGATGATTATGAATAAACTTCTGAACAACTTTTAATAAAGAATAAAACAATAACTTCTCACAAGAAAAAATTTACAATATCTTGCGATAGAAATATACAGAACATGTAACGGATTGAATCCACCTTTTATGGATGAAATATTTTCCATTAATGAATGCCCATATTACTTAAGAAACTCCCAATTCAAAACAGTGGAGCCACATTACAAAATATATGGATTTAATACCGTATCATACAGATGTAGCCAAATATGGAACTCAGTTCCAAATGAAATAAAGTACTCCCTTACTTAAAAAATATTCAAGAAAAAAATTTCAGAATTTTCATCGTTTAATTGTACTTGTAATCTTTGCAAGGATTACGTTAGCAACATCGTTTATATTTGATCTATATTATATTTAGCGTTGGTAATCTAAATTAGTTGGTTTTAATTAGCTTGAGTATGCATAGCTAGAAATTGTACAAACTTTAAATTAAGAAAAAAAAGAAAAATGACCCTCTGTCCTTTCTTTTTTGAGGTCCTTAAGAAGATTACTATTCATCCTTTTTTATTTTAATGAAAAATCTTATGCAAAACTGCTAAGAAAGTCTATGTGCTGTTAAGGAGATGATGCAACCGCCTTTTATTGGTAGAGATACAAACATTTGGCAGTCGTTGCGAGAACATGAATAATTTAGTAAGAAGACAGGTATATAGTGTCCCTATCAGAATTTTGAGAGCACAACACAATGTCTTTACCAACGTGATTGATCTTTCTAGATGTGAAGAAGAAAGGAGCAACCAAAGCTTATAGACAAAGTAGAGGGTTGTCTGTTACTAGTGTATATCTGCTGTTGATAGTATAAATTTGTAGATAGAGGGGCCAAGGGGAATAAATGAGAAACCGCAAAATGATCATATATGAGTAAGACCAGGACGAAAACGGCACGATTAAGATGAAAAGAAATCTTTAAGGTGTAGTGTATGAAAAGTAGTAAATAAGAGTCACCATCTTGATCGAAATCGAGAGCTTCTTTTCTACTTAAGAGTCTAACTTTCTTATACAAAAATTTAAAATGAACGTTCACCTGCACATATGAAGCATGATCAAGGACAAAATAGATATCATTTTATGGATGCTGATTTGGCTCACACTTTCAAGGTCTCAATGCAAAGCTTGTAAGTACCGAACAGTGATATTTTGGAAAACAAACTTCTACTGGTGGGCACAATTAAGTGTAAATCAAATTGGATACAAAAACAAACCTCTGTAAGTGGTATTTGTTCTCTTAGATTTCAGTCTCTGTAATCAGGCAATAAAACTGACTCAGTAAGCGTCCTTAGCCTTACGAGCGAAATCCAATACGCAAGATTTGTTATTTATTGTTGATCTAAGTAACTCCGCTTACGATCCCTTGGCTATGTTTAAAAGGAAGATGTTGGTGTATTCTGGACTTCTGGCTTTTCTAAGCCAACCATAGAGCCTTGGTGTGGTAAATCTTTAATCCCGTGTCTAGCAGTGCTTTGTGGATGCACAAATTCGTTCTATCTCATTCTTAACATCCATTCTTTTTCGGTTCCTACCGTATATTACTTGACATAACTGCGGTAAGGCAAATACAGGATTTGGCAAAAGCCAATTTCAGACGCTATTGAAGAATTCAGAGAGAGGAGTTCATTGAAACCTCTTTGATTGGATGGCCGTTATGCCATAAATACGTTGTCAATAAATTCTTTTAATTTATCAATAAGTTTTAAGTTAGTTGATCAAATTTTTATCAGATACGGACGCCCTTCAAACCAAAAATTACCCACTGGAAAATTCTTATAAATAATTACGCAATGTTCATTAGAATGTGCCTTGCATGATTGAGAATCGTGCCCTGCCTCTCAGCTGTCACAAATAGCTATATTACATGAACAAGATAGATATACAAACAATATTTAACTGCAAAGTGGCACTTAGTGAAGGTGTGCTGCACAGAGTGAGAAATATGGTATAGTTATTACCTTCTATGCTATGCGCAAGTGCTGATGATCTCGTCAGGTGAATACAGTCAAGAATCAATCTGTGGAGTAAGGAGTGCACTGCAATCGCCAGAGACTGAGTTTAATTTGACGAAGTTTGATACTTTGCAGGTGCTGCTTTGTCAAATCATTCAAATCTCTTTGTATACAAACAAAGAGAGATTGTTTAAACAAATCAACACTATAAAGAAATCAACCTGCCTACATCGACTTGAGGAATTTGGACAGCGTCTCGCAGATCGGTGTAAATTTTCAAATGCTGATGTTGACACTTGAGCTAATTATGCCTGCGCGCACACTGCCAAAACAACGTAATTCTTTTGAATCATATGAACGGTGTGTCGAATGCAACGTCTGGTTAGGCTTTGAAATACTTTGTTTGAAAAGATATTGCTACCCATAACATAAATTGCAAAAAGGATATACGGTATAAACTTCTCAAAGCCCTTTTTGGTGTTGCGATACTTAATCACAGCCTTTGCAGTGCCGTCTTCTGCAAAGATTTACGAAAATGTATGAATAAATGGGAATTCTCATTTCATTCAAACACGACTTCATTATTTTACTCAGATTCATGGCAATGCACGGGACTGTCGTCGTCGCAACGTTTGTTAGCATTTATCCCAAAAAGAAATACAATTTTATTTTTATGAAAAGGTGCTAGAATATGAATCATTCTCTGAAAACTTCTAATGTCTTGGGCTGTAAGGTGAGAAGGTTCCTAGCTAAGTCGATTGATTTTACTCACAAAGAAGGAGTATGCTATTCTGTCTAGTTTAGGTGCACCGTTACAAGATTGTTTGTTCCTTAACACATAATGATACTTTTATAAACTGTTTTTTGTCTTTGCTGGTCCTATTCTAGTTCTTTTGCAAAATATAGACAGGGGAATTTTGTGAGAAATCTAGCAAACAGGGTAACCGGGATATTTCCTTTTGATATGTGATCCTGGTGGGTCTTTGAATCAAAATCCATCAAGGTGCCCTTAAAAAAGGGGGCTGGTGGCCACGTGATCAATCATTTCATTGTTCCTTGGACATCAAGATGCAAGAAGAAATATAGACTACCTATCTTATCTTAACTTTGACCAAAGTTGCAAACAGCAGGCTGTTTATCAGCAAAAAGTGTACATTTATAGACTTTTGATTATTCGAAACCAAAATTTCTTAACATGACTATTAGGAGAGCTTCTCTTAATTGATACGTTGGTAGGCAGCCCCCCTCCCCTCCCCTTTCTGGGTATCTTCTTCCGGCAATTTGTTTATACTGCTGAAAGCGTAGCCTTAGTGCAGACTTTACAAATAGAGGAAATTTGTTAAGTCTGTGCACAGGCTACTGAAAACTAGGCATATCGTTCTGCTACTGCATATGACTAAACAAGGCATACCAAAAATAGCTAGCAGCCTTATTTTCGCGTAAGAAAAGGATCTGGTAAACAAACACCAGAACAGGAGTACATTCTTGTGCATAAAATGTACTTTTCAATGAGAAATAAACCATGTAAATCCATGTTTTGTGAAAAGGTTCATTTAAGAAACCAGATGCTGGGCTGTAAAGAAGTCAAGGCAATTCCTTTACTGTTGAATATCTCTGAACCTCTGAAATATCACCAAGCTTTCTAATCTATTTCACCAAGAGGAAAAATCCTATTGTCCTTAACACTTATTATTACTAAAGCGTCAAAAAGTGTTTACGCAATGAAAAACTACCAGGAATAGGAAATTTTTATCTTTGACCATGAGGTTGACCAGGGCTTCGTTTTGAAGCTCAATCTGCAGAGACAAAAGAGTAGAAGAACTTTGCTATGCAATTATTAACCATTAAAATTACTGGAAAATGAGATGCATATGCATCGTAGTTCCTTTATAAGTTCCCTAATTGAGCTCGTGGAGGAATTTCGTTACAAGTGATATCTTTGGAGAATTTTGACGAAAATGTTAGTCACCAATCGACAATATTTTTCTATAAGTAATTTTGATTCCAAAAGGCTAGTTTTGCCAACATCCATGACGTTACTACTTCATACATGGACTCATTAAAGAAACTGCTGAGGTTAGAAACATTTTGCTGGAAAATTTTTACTTCAAGCTGTTTTAAGCTGCAAATCGATTAGTCAACTCTGTCACAACTTCAGTCTCAAAACAGTTTAGTGGACTTGCTGTGTGTCCATGTTCTAATTGCCAGGTCCTATGGAAGGTAATTAAGTAAAATTTATGAACTTCAGATCACCTAATCCTTAGCCATGGCTAAACCTATACTACTGCTGTTGTCTACAGTGTTTTGTGATTGTATGGAAATTTAAGATTATGGCACATTGGAGGAGAATTAAATTATTGATGAAATTAAAATTGCTGAATTGCTGGACTAGCAGAAATCCATTGTTTGCCATCATAGTTGCAATTTTGTCGCTTCTGTAATCCATTGTTGTGAAAATATGCTTAAACTCTCCCTGGATATTCCCTGTTCATCTCTCGAAGACTGTACAAGCCTCCTGAGATACAGTTTCTATGGATATATTCAACTGAAAATTCACTGTTAAAAGTATGAATGGCGATGAAGATAAAACCAGAACGTGGTTGTATCACTGATTATTAGCAATGAATGGTTCTTGCGTTGGCTATTATTTTTAGCCACTAGCCATCAGTTTTGCCTCTATTGAGAAGGCAGAAAGTGACGAAGATTTCCAAAATGAGTACCATTAGAAACTTTCTAATATGTGGAGAAATGTTTTTAGAGAAAGCAACACAAATTCATTTTGTTTGTAAAGGCAGTACCACTAACACCAAAGACAGGTTCTTTTATACTCATGACAAAAATATAGGTACAAATATTTTCATCTAAGAGAGAGAAAACTCAAAAATCAATTTTTAAAAGTTCATTTCTCATGAACTTTAATTTGGAGAAGATAGAATTCACAAAAACTTATTTGAAAAAGGAAGCAGTTCGAGAGATATTCTTTTCAAGATTCTTCACATCTGTTGACTATTGTTTTGCATCTTATGATAGTTTGCAATTTTATTTATAGATTTATAGCTTTAGTGTTTCCTTATTTATTGTTCTTAAAAAAACTTACTTTTTATACATTTTTTACCTGTGCTGGCTTTCGCATAAGTAAAGCTTTTCTACATTACAATATAGAAAATACAAAAAATAACTTCTTCATGCAAAAGATTTGTTCATAACTTTTCATTCCATGATAAAAACTCATAATTTGAATGAAACAAATCAAAACCAATTCGTCTTATTCCAAAATATTTGGATACAATAAAGACACGTCTCAATTAATCAAAATAAATGAAATGATCTGAGAAAATTGTTCTAAGAATTGTCAGAGGTGTTCCATTAATTTTCAATGGAAACTTTGAGAGAGATTTTGAGACAAACTTTTCTTTAAACACGGCAGAATAACTTTTCAATTTTTCTACATGCGTCAGATCTGCAATGCATAGGTCGTCTAGGAGATGCACTTAAACTGGCAGTGATAAAATTCGATTTCAATCTCGTATCAAGTATGGTTTATTACATAGCTGAAAAGTCCTGCAGTAATGCTGTTGTAAAATTGGATACAAGATCCGAGGTTCGAATGTAGTATTACAATAAGGCTAATATAGAAAGCGAAAATCCTGACAATCTTTGAAGGCAGTGTGTAATACTGTACAATAGCCATTTTTTGTTGATTTTCGAGAGTCCTCGAAGCTAGAGAAGCTTGACAAATTAGCAGAACTGGTCTATAGATCTCTTGAGCACGAAAGTTTTAACCAAGAAAAAGCAGTCTTTTTGTCACAAGAACTTCGAAACAAGCTCGCTCAGAGACTCGGAGCCTAACCATAAAGGCAAAAGAAAAACATAAACATCTGACCAGCAACTACTGCCAAATGTGCTTAAGAGTTTGATCGATAGAAGCATAGGATTGGCTTAGAAACCAAAAGTATGTTTGTCATAGAAAGACGGCGAGGGAGTACAATTGGTCAGTATAGGTATCAAGAATTAGATATGTTGATTAATTTTCACATGTAGTATCAAAGAACTTTGAGCCACAAAACAGAATATCTAAGATTTCATCTAAAGATCTATTGAGCATTAAGCATTGCTCATTGAAAAATAATAAGGCCAGCAAGGTTCGCAATTAAAAACATACTCGATTAGACAGTCAGTTTCAAACCTCGTGTTTCTATCCAATTCCTACATACTATAATTCTGCAAAACCCAAGCCTTTGTAAAACTTAAGATGAAATCTGTCTCTTGCGTTAACACTGACCCATAATCACGGTCATTATTTTACTTTTTGAGCAACAAAGCAATTTTACAATGACCAACCCCTAATGCATAAATTAAGAATATTCCACCAGTTATTATTATTGCAGATATTGTCCATTAATAAGACCTGTTTGTGACGTCAGAGGGAATTAAAGTTAGTCTATAAAATGGTTATTGTTTATAGCATGTCTTGACCTACACCTATTTACAGTACAGCAATCCCCTGATTTAAGCGAAGTTGCAAATGTGGATTAAAGTACGACTTTCACAGCTACCATTGGTTTGTAAATAACATATATACAAATATTTTGACAAACAATGACATGGCATTGATTGTTGAATGATAAATGATAACACGATAGATTGTAAAGTTTTGTGTATCCTAGCAAATCATTCTAATGCTGATTAAATGAGGTTGGATTTTGTGCTAAATTCGCAGCTTAATCATCGGATTAATTGTTATCATAACTTCAAATTAAGATCCCATGTTTTGACTAACACTTTTTTGTTTTTCATATTTTTAAAAACAATCTAATGGTCGTTAAAATTTGATTGATTATTCGACATAAAATTTGTGTGCACAGTTTATGGAGCACAATATCTCGTGCAGGGAGCTGGGAGCGATGACGAAATAGAATTTCTAACATTACTAGCTAAAAAAGCGAAATTTACCTTGGAATAAAAATAATCGAAAAACTAATTAAAGTTGAATCCCGAATCAACTTGGGGTCTTTGGGAACACAAAAGACATTTTGCGTCATTAAAGGCAAACATCTCCTACTTAATGCCTTTTACCGAGAGTTTTTTAACCACAATAGGGTAACAAGGATCTTATCTGAAGCGCTGCAAATTAAAGAGGTTTCTAACAGATATTGTTTGTACTGCCTTTCGATACGAGTTATGTATTCTTAGTATTGCTTTACATGAGCTTAACCCTGTGGATAATCAATAAAATGAGATGCAAGAGTAATAGTATGATCTCCTTGCTAACCCACTTCATAACTGGCAGACGCTATAAACCCATGTACCTTCAAGAGAGTAGTGTCTCTACCTCAAACATTGCATCGAAAAATTGAGGTGTAAACTAGTGTTCCAGGCATTGACTCTCACCTAAAACCCGGTTTGGTTAAGTTACACGAGGACGTTATAGTACCGATATAACCTGTACACGTATCGAAATGGTTTCAATCCGGATCACAACCTTCCTATGCCGGTATTGTATCGACATTGAGTAAACGAGTGGCCTAAAAACAGAAGATGTCATGTAAAGGACCTAAGGGATGTTTCCACTTAAGACCTAAAACATAAATATCTTTGAATTTTGTTGCATTAGAAGCAATGGCCAGAATCCAGTGACGAAGGCCTAAGTTTAAACATACCTTCCAATGCGTCTTTGATGCTGAGAAAACAACTTCGTTGACAGCAAATGACTCACTGTTTCATTGTTTCAAAAAACAGGCCTACGGGAGTTTTTGAAAGCAATTGTTATCGAAGGTGACTTCAGATAAAGCAATTCTAACTCCAGATAAACGAAACGAGACTAATACTGTCAGAAATGACTTGATTGTTTAAAACAAGAATCGGTCTGAGGAATACCGTCAAGAAATACATCATATCAACTCTCGAGAGACGAGAAACAGCAATATCAAGAGCAATGGGAATTGGAAATCATGTTCCAGACACATTGGGATTTGCTAGTTGAATAGGAGATGATCGGTTAATTGAACATCAAAGTATATCCACTTTGCAGTTGCCATTCACATTTATGAACACATAACACAGACACAAGAACGAACAAACCGCAATTTTCATTCAAAACCTATGAAAAGTAGCGAACAATCTTAATTACGAATTTCAGTTAATTCTCAATAATCTAACATCGGTGTTAAACATCGAAATAATCATTTCAATTAGGTTTACAAGGAAAACCAATTTCCCCAAAATAGTGCATACACCAAGCATTTATTGCAGTTTAACTACAATAATAAAATCTCTTACAAAAAGTCTTTTCACAATCTTTTAAAGCAAATACTTTACTTTCAAATGCTTTCAGAAGAATGAGAGATGCCAGGAGTCTGGTACCGAAAATGGCTGCAACTACACAATAAAAGATTTCAAAAGGCCTTGAATATATCTTTGGTTAAAGCTCAAAATTCCATTATCACGAAAAATTGCTAAGGAACCTTAACCGAAAAATTCCTTAGGAACGCAAATTTTTGAGCGAACAGTATAAAGAAAACAGAAAAAGAATGTAATTGCACAGATGGCCTATCAATTTCCTTCATTTTGCTTTCAAAATAAACCTCTAAACTTGGAAATGCCTTGAGACAATATGCATGCCTCCACCTAGACAACGATTAACCGCTGCCAGATTCAAAAAAAAATTGTATATGGGGTATTTGAACAAAGACATTTACAGATTGCAACTTGGGTGATGTGTAGATTCGACGGGACTCACGAAGAGATGCAACTGGACTCAAAATCTGATGCCATCGGACTCACAATCTGATGCAACTGAATTCATAATCTGATGCAACCGGACTCAAAATCTGATGCCATCGGACTCACAATCTGATGCAACCGGACTCATAATCTGATGCAACTGGATTATAATCTGATACAACCGGACTCATAATCTGAAGCACTGGAACTCATAACTTGAATGCAACCGGGCTCACTGGCAGCAAATTACAGGCTAAGATGACCAAGCAAAATAAAGTCTAAACCTCTATCAGCTTTAAACTACAATATAAAATTTAAGAAAATTGAACTAACTCCATGCCGGCTATAGATTAATGCACCATTATTCGAATCCCCTTGCCAATTGTCTGTTTTATTGTCTACACGGTAGTTTCCTGTTTGGTTGGACATCGCACGTTAACAAATACGCCACAACTGGTGTAGAGAACTTCTCCGGATGGAAATGAATGTGCTACATCATCAGCTGTGCTTGCCGAAGTTCGTCTGCTCGAAGATAACTTGTCCTTTGTCACGCTGGAGCCAACTCTATGCTTTTTAACATGGCAGGCGTTGTCCGGTGAACCTGCAGCTGCATTTTCTAGCACTTTTGATAACACAATATCAGGATGCCTTAACTGTCCACTTCTATATGGTGTTGCTGAAGTAGTAAAACTACAGAAGCAATCATCGTTGTCGTGCAGTTCAAATTTTCGGCATTCAACGTCATCGTTAAATTTCCATTGATCGTTGTCAACAATTTTGCAAAACAGCTTTCCGTTGTGGTAGCTTCTCGACAGCTTGCCAATATTTGTGATTGTTACTTCAATAGGATAGGGTTTACCCTTCACCAAAAAGCCGTCTTCATCTGCCCCAACTTTTGTTGTCACCCCAAAACTAGGCTGTTTGAAGGTAAAAATATATAAAAATGAATGATGGCATATTTAAAAAATCAACAATAACAAATATTATAGACGTTCTGAAAAAATACGAAAATTTCAAATCGCTAGTCCCAAAGAGTGTAAAAGGTTTATAAAAGAGCTAGCGTTTCTGTAAAACATCATTACTTTATCATCAAGCAGTGAAACGTCTTGTATTCTTAATTAAGTTCTATTTCAAGAATTGATATTTTTACACCTCTGTTCTACCAATTGCTGCTAAGCCAACTAAATATAAGTTTTCCTTATAATTCTATTAGAACGGTTGATTTGCTGATGAATCTGCTGTTTTTTCCTTCTCATCCGAGGCGATCTCACAACTTCCTTTTTTTTCAAATCGAGTTGGCGTTCTTATTGTTCTTACATTTAAAAAAAGACAAATTTATGACCAGATTTGCTGTCACTTGTTCCTTTCAGGTGCTCGTTGTCTGGGGTCAGCCTGTACAAGGCTTTAACCATAGGAAATAAATCTTGGGACATATATTTGTTAGTAATGTGCAGATGTCTGCTATTTGGCGGGGCTATTTTAAAGAGGTTTCACGGTATCAAATAATAACTGTTTCGAATATAGGAACTATAAAATGTAAAACGGTATCAATACAATATAGTTCACATGAGGTAATGCATAACTACAAGAGCATCAAGCAATGGTTTACAATAGTTTTCTTACTGCACCGAAGCCATTGCACTAAGTTAGATACCTTCTAAATTTTACATAACGGAAACAGCTATTGATGTTGATCATGAATACGAAATACTTTCATCGATTACTGTGGATGGACTATACTAGATGAAGTACACTAGATGAAAATTTGTCGCATGACATTGCTTGGTAGGTAATTTGCCCGCTGAATCATAGCATTGATAATCGCAAATCAGATCAGAAGCGGGTATTTACTTTTTTGTAGGCACAAAAGTAATTAAAAGAAACGAGATACTTCTAAATATTTACAATGAATCGCATCGATAGCATTACATTTAGGCATGTTTAGGGTATCAAA
Organism: Rhopilema esculentum; assembly: GCF_013076305.1. The sequence goes on from NW_027019328.1 coordinate 6,450,864, forward strand.
CATTTATCGCACAAAATCATCAAATTCGCGTATTAGTAAACATTAGAAAATAGAGAGTCAAATATTTACAGTATAGAATAATTAAAGACATTGAGATTTTCAATATTTACACTATATTATTTTAAGACAATCGAATATTGTCAGTATGGTATGTACATATCACTGAGATTTATGCCCAATCTATTTCAAAGTAATTCAAAGAGCCCAAATGTGCAGTAACTGTAAGATAATTAGCAGATCTCAACTTCTTTGCATCAGATCGTGCATGTCCTGCCATGCCAACTAATTTTATCCTATCGGTTTAAATCCTGGCTAATAGCCTCCCATTGAGGTACAGTTGGTGTTTTGCACCATACAGAATGAGATGTCTGAAAAGATGGCTTTTTGGGTTTCAGAAATAATGAGATTTGAAGTGCCAAATTTTAAGGAGCTTTTAAACTAACTGCATGCATGAAATTCGAAAAGCACATGTAAAATGCGTGCAAACACTATTTCTTTAAAACCACCACCTCGTAAATTTTTAAAAAAAGCATAAAATCTTCGAACAAAGAAATTTTGAGCAGCATTTCCTGCTCTGAGCTGTGTTTTGGACAACCTCGTTTGCAGTTTCGAAGATATTGGAGGACAAATTGGTATCTAGTTTCGATGGTATTCGAGGACCCAGGAAAAAACAATTTAATTCTTATCGATATAACGAAAAACCAGATATAACGAGAAAAAAATTTACGGAAAAAAATCATTACTGTTACAAAATCATTAATAATATTTTGAAATGATCTAACTTATGTAAGCTACGTACCGTGGTATTTGCGACTTCAAATTGTTTACTAAACCCGCCCATGTCTTCTTGATCCTATTAAAAAACTGCACAAGTTAGCAAAAGCTGTAACCACAGTAAGGGAGAAAGTTGGATGAAAAATTCATGATGCCAAATACAGAGAACGATGCATTCGTGTTTTTCTTTTCATGAAATGGCTGTATGCTAAAAGTCTCAATAAGCTCATACACTGTTGCATATTGCAATGTTTACGTACTCTGGAAGATCTTCTCACCACACATCAGTCGATGCTGATAATCCATTAAACCAGACAACAGTTTCATCACACTAAACAAAAGTATATTTGATACAATTGATGTACCAGCTAAGACCAAACATTTATGAAAATTTTGCCAATTTTTTTGTGTCAAACTGTTGTTTGGTCTTAATTTTCATTGGCAGCTGAGGCCCAGGTTAAACGTCGTGCTTCTCATGCGCCGAACCTAATTGCTGAATTAAGTACATGAGAAGCTCGACGTTTAACTTAATTAAGTTCGACAAAATCGATTAAGTTCGACAGAACGTCTCTGGCTCGACTTGTTCTGCCGTGCCGCACGGCAGTAGCACGACACCAAGTTAAACGTCGTGCTTCTCATGTGCCGAACCTAACGCATAAATTATTTTTAATTATTTTGAACGTTAAAACGAGGTTAGGCATGCGCAGATGAGATAGGAAAAAGGCGCCAACGACAAACTTACGCCATTCCGACGAGTCATCGTTCACTTCACTTTCACTCGTGTTCTTGAAAATTTAGAAGTTTATTCAATTCATATTCAGTATAACGATCATGGCATCAAATTCACGAAACATAGACAATTGCGAATCATGTATGAAGCAGACTAAATATATCTGCATAACTTGCGGGGTACCAGTCTGTACAGTTTGTTGTTTGGAGGAGTTAGATGAAGAAACCCAAGGCTGGATTCCATGCCGGAGTGTAGGCTACTGTTCTGTTTGTAAGGTGCAACAGTTTGAGTCATCAAAAGTTGAATTGATATCACCATCAAGGTATGTATTTCATATTCAAGCCTTTTCTGAATAAATATTAGTTTAGTGGGTTCCTGGTTCTTATTCTTGAATAGGCCAAATTACAAGCTTATCATTAAAAATTACTACTACTTTGCTTGCCTACCACTTTTATTTTTCTGCTTTTAGTCCTAACAGTAACAAAGAAGATGAGGAAGCAGATTTTGAAAGTGGGAATGAGAGTAATGCTGATGGGCCACCATTAAAAAAAAGAAAGAAAGAAAAGAAATCTGGCAGAAAGACAAGTTGGCCTGACACTTTACTTGCTGACTTTATTGATATCATTGTATCCAATGAATATTTCAAGAAAAAACTAATTTTCCAGAATGTCAAAAATCAAAAAAATGGTGAAATATATGGGAACATTTTAAAAGAACTTAAAAAGCATGTTCATGCTAGAAATGAGAATTGCAACTACACTGTAATCCAGCTCCGTAATAAATTTAAGAAGGTAGTTGGGGAGTGCAAGAAAGCAGCACTTGTAATGAAAACTGCAAGTGGAATAAAGAGATTCCAAGAAGAAAAGAATTACGGAGTTTGGTTCAATCAGCTGCTAGAGCTGGTGAAAACAAGAGAAAGCTGCCAGCCGGAACAAGCCATCGAACCAAGTGAGCGATCTTTTGATTCCACAAGTGAGTGTGTTGCTCCAGCTGAATCAACACCAGAATTGTTCATCCCAGTCATGAAGGGCACCAAAAAGAGTCCCCCCAAGGAACAGCAATTCAAGGAGATGCTGGGCCTTATGAAAAACATTGCTGAAAAAGACCCAATGAGTGATTTTTTGAAATTCATGAGGGAACAAGAGGAAAGAGAAAGGAAACACGAACTTGCAGTGATTTCTTTGATCATGAACCAACAAACGATGCCACCACAGCAGCAGCAATTTCTGAATTACAGCAACATGAATCCAGTCATCCAGCAACATCCTTATGATCATAATACCATGAATCACATGGCTGGCAGCAGTTCTGCTTATAACAGCTTCATGCAAGAACTGAATAGTGTCAATGAGACATCTGAGAAAACTTTCACGAAATTGTGAGTTGAGTTATGAAAACTTTATTATCTAACAAAATACTCTTAAAAGTTAATATCTTAAAGGTTAATATCTTAAAAGTCAAATTGGAACCATAACTGTTAACAAAGAATAATGAAAAGTCACTGTGTTCAACTCTGTGTTTTCATCTATGATCATTTCTTAGAAGTCTCAGCTAATTCTTTTGCCAATTTGGACTCAAGAGTCTTCCTTATTTGAACTGCCTTGTTATCACGTGCATCAAAAATCTTTCTGCTGGTACTCATGAGAAGAAGGTCACGGATTGTTGCTCTGTCTCTTCTTTGACTGCTTTGTGGGTCAATTGATACATCAAACTTTGAAGGCAGAGTGTCTCCACAATCAAGGCAAATATTATGTAAAACTAAACAGGCTAAGGTAGCAACTTTGATTTCGTAGACATTGCCCTCAGACTTTCGCAACAAGAACCGCCATCTTCCTTTAAGCTGGCCAAATGCTCCCTCAATGACCATACGGGCACGACTCAGTCTGTAGTTGAAATAGCGTTGTTCTTTTGTCAAAACAGCATTGGTGTAAGGTTTCATTAAAAATGATTCAAAGGGGAAGGCAGAATCTCCAAGAATAAGAGGGGGGATTTTAACAGCATCTATTTGTTGGCAGATCTCTGGAATCATTTTTCCATCTTTTATCTTCTTCCACAAAGAGGTTGATTGCAAAATGATTGAGTCATGGGAATTCCCAGGGAAGCCACAACTTCCCCAAATGAAACGATATTTGGCATCCACTAATGCCATTAAAACAATTGAATAGAAGTTCTTGAAATTGTGATATTCTTTTCGAGAACTTTGGCCACCAGGTGGGCATTTAATGGGGATGTGGCATCCATCAACAGCTGCCCAACTACAGGGAAACTGCCAAAGCTCTTCCATATCTAATATCTTGCTCTGGAATTCATCTTCAGTTTTTGGCATATTATTAGATACGAATTGTTCCCAAAGACAGAAAACAATTACTTGGGTGACCTCGTTGACAATCCTTGTGACTGTTGAACGTGCTAGGCCTACCATTTCCCCTATGCTGTAAAGATAATCCCCTCTACCAAGACGATAGAGACAGATTGCCAAACGAAGTTCTGGAGAGATGGGTTCTTCAGTAAGCGTTTGTCTCTCAAGTTGCGGTCTTATTCTTGTCAGTATAAATTCAAATGTTGATCTTGATACTCTTAGTGTTTGCTTGAATCGTTTATCGTCGTAGGTAAACCACAGTTTCTCCCACCAACCTGTATTTCTTGGCAACCTTCTGCATGACCTAACCCTAGCCCGTGATGTTGTCAACTTGCCAAATAAATACGTAGCTGCCAGCAGAAACGACCTCAATGTCAGTAGCCTCTGTTGTAGAATAATGGCCATTCCTTTAATCAACAAATTTCGACGCTTACGACGCTTTGAAATTAAACTTTTCAACAGTAAGGTTTTCGCTCTGCGAGTTAAGGCCATTTTGAAAAATTGTGTTGATCTTTAATCGATGGCTGTTGCTTGGATACCGCCCCGACCGTAATTTTCTGCGCATTAGGTTCGACCATGGTTCGACGTTTAACTTGGCGGCCGCGCTAACGTCGCGCTTCTGGTGAACTCAATTGTATTAGGTTCGGCACATGAGAAGCACGACGTTTAACCTGGGCCTGACTTTATAGCTCGCTTTGAAAGAAATAGGAAAATGCTGAAGGAATACCCTCCTTAAACATATGAAATGAAATAAAATGAAATGGAATAGGAGTGCCAAAATGGATTAGTCAAACAATGTCAGGAGAGCTTCGTTTCAATGCAAAGTCAATAGAAAAGAACGATGCCATAAGTTTCAAGCAAAAGCGCACTTCCTTGGACAAGGATTTCGGCACGAATAATTCTCCGCCTTTCTTAAGAATTTCGTACAGCAATTGTGACAGATTTATCAATTATCATTTGCAAAATGGATAGCCTCACTCTTTTTGCTTTGTTTTTTACAACGAGTGGAAGAATCTTGCCACTGTCCCAACAACTATTTTCTTGTGCGCCAATTAAGCCCCAATTACATATCACTTTAAATAATTGATTTAAACATCTTGATAAGCTGTTAATGGGATTTCTTATTCAATTTTGGGGGTCCTCAATGTTAATTCAGCCACTTTTTTGCAAGAATTGAACGTTCTAAGGCCTTAAATTTGCATTTTCTCCACCTTTTGGTTAATAAACCTGGTGCAAAATCTAACAATATATTTGGATAACTCTTTTGACGTAGATAATCTTGAATCTTATATCTAAATCTACCTTGCACATTTGCTCATTTTCTAACTTGAAGAAATAGGTGTTCAATTACAGTTCAATTATACTTCAATTAAAGTTACATCCACCACTCTCTCAATAGTAATTCACTCACTTTGTTTAGATTTGAAGAAAAGTGAACGGCAGAATTTAAGAGCACCAACACGATTTAAGACAAGTTAAGTGATAAAGAAGTATCCGAATGTTGTGTTAGAATTAAGGCGAGTAGTGGAGTGATAAAACCCAAAAAATAGGCCTTCGAAGATCGATTCTAGCAGCAGGATGGCTGGATTTCGAAGAAGGGGATTTCGCTAGCATCCAATCAATGAATGTCCCTCCATGACGATTTTGAAAAAACCAACAGCCTACCCAAGGGTTCGCTGTCAGTCAAAACATGCTAAGCACTAGGTTCAAGATTCTGCCAGATGTTAACCGTTTGCTGCTATTAACAAAACGTACCTCGGTTTTAAAGTTCACCTTCAATCGACATATCAAAATTGGAGGCTTTTCTGTTTCTAAAAACACAAAAAATTTATGGATATACAATCAGTTCGATTCATAATGGCAAAAGCTTAGAGATAAATACAGTAAATTTATACCCGATGAAACCGACATCTGGACTTTTGGAGGAATGAAAATGAACAGGATGACTCGCTTTCATGGAAATAAAAACAAAAAATTTATTTCCTGCCAGGAACAATCTCACTTAGGGAACAATGGTTGCAAAAGAAGGAATTTGTTGCATAAAACTTTGTGGTAAGGAACCATAACCAATGTAGTATAAAATAAAATAAAAGGTTTCAAATGTAGGTATATTTAGTGTATACTGAAATCCTAACGAATCTAACAAATCAAATTATAAGAAACAACAGCATCTATTCCTGGGTACCAAAGTCACAAAATCTCGAGCCCTTAAAAAGAGAACCAAACGGAGAAGCGGAAAAGCCTCTGGATATAGACACTCCTCCGCTTCCCGTTCCTGTCTTCTATTTCCACGCTCGAATTTATGTGGCTCTGATACCCATGGCACAAAATCTAGAGTTCCAAAAGTTCGCATGCCAAAACAGTGGGATTTAAAATAGGGAGTTTTCAAACATATTATATACCCAGTCTGGACGTCAGCAATGTGAACTCAACAATACACTCATTTTTTTTATACGAAACTGGCTATAACAAACGAGTACTGGACATACAGTCAGAAAAAATTAAGAAACTTCAGTACTCGAAGCAAAAAAATTAAGAAACTATTAAATCGCGATAAAACTGAGAACAACGAAATTTTGTAAAAACCAAGAACACGATTGCCCTTTTGGCCTAGAAATTAAGAGCATCTAAATACAGCATCAGAACGGAAGTGAATCTCTTGACGTGATAAAAAGGGTCACGAACATTTCATAACATCATTCATGACATCATGAAACTCTTAAGAAACAATGAGTATTAAAATTTCCAGAACATTAAGAAACTGGAGTACTCAACATCGACCTTTGTTTCTTATAAAAAAATGAGTGTAGCAAAACAGACGAAAACATTAGCAAGCCCGAGGAGATGGACTTCAAAGAATATTTCACGCAAGCTAGAAAATCCTGAGGCGCTATTACTGCTAAGGTGCATATTTTATTAAAGTTGATCGAAGAGAACAAAATGCACACATACCATTCCCAATATTGTCTGTTTTCCAAATGAAGCTAATTTCTTCGTTTGCATTTATATTCTAAAACAATGCAATTAAGCATAATAATATGAATACAATTAGCGAGTTTTATAATGCTATTAGCATACTTGTATGGGGAGATATGTAAGAAGAAATAACATAGAAAAAACTCTTTGTCATAAAATAAAATGTGCTAAAAAATCTGTTTGTTAGTAGTTCTTAAAAAAATGTACCTAGTCTTGTAACGAAAGGCAGGTTCTGAACATAGATAACATAAACAGGAAAGCAAAAGTCCACGAAATAACAAAATGGATCCATGCTTTTGGCAATAGCAGGGTCATGTAGGAGATGGTCTAAATGGTTTGCTGATTAATTGGGAGAAATTAGATAAAGGAAAGATTGACAGAACGGCCTAAAAATCTGTGCTTAACGAACGCGGAGGGATAACCTTAGCAACCTTTTCAGTACGGCATTTTTCATTTAATAGTTATTTATTGAGAGATTTTTGAAAAAATGCTAAAGTTTTCTTTTCAAAGAAAACCAAGTTTCTAAAATCCAGACATATTTGTTAGTCTGAAGAAGTAAAAAATTAAAAAGAATACTGGGTGCAGAAAAAATTCCAAAGCGTTTTCGAATAGTCAACTCTATTACCTTTGAAAGATTAGTGATACACTGTTTACATATATGATGGATTTCCCTGCTCTGAAATTGAAGAATTGCAAACTAGAATGAGCAGGGAGTTTTATTATTAAAGAGTCCAACACATAATTCATAAATGGTTTTTGAAGGAAGCAAACATTTTGAAGCTTTTCGTCTGAAACTCTTCAGAGTATAAAATGTCATAACTCTTCAGAGTATTTGCCGGAATGTGAATCTAACAAAATGGTGGATCTGTATTTCGACGTTCTAGCGCCTGTCGAGAATGCAGATTTCTTTCATCATATGGCCAGGAATGAGACTTGTGTTTATGCAACTTTTTCTACCTGAGATTTTAACTCAGAGTGAACGGACAACTAACTCGTTTCATACTCTGAAGAATGTCCGACGAAAAGCTTTAGTATGTTTCAAAATGTTTACTTTTTTCAAAGCCATTTTTAAATTCTGTACCACAAAAAGACTGTTTACATATTTTATAAGTAAACAAACCATTTGAATGTCGCATGGAACAAGACTGAAGGTAACTGATTCTGCGTTTAGGCATTCGAGGATTGGATCGATGACGTCAATCTGCAGCTGATTCACGTTCTTTAAAACAGTTCGAACAAAGTTCCTAAACAAAAAAGAACACTTATGAATGAGGTATATATACAAAGTTATATAGGTTGCCTATAGGTTGATATATAGGTCATATCTTCGTGAAGACGGTTTCAAGTAAAAACGCAATCTTTTTTGTGCCATTTTACCCCATGTCTACCTGACCACAGTAAATTTGTGACAGAAAATGCAAGCCACGGGACACGCCTTTCGAGGTAAATACTTTGAATACGCAACATTTCCGAGTAGAGGTAAAACATGATTCGTGTTACTTTGGATAAAAACACAATCTCTGGTAAACGTCTCCATGTAGACATAACGAAAATGGTCCTGAAGGATCAATATAAAAAAACAGATTCTATTCAAGAACTATAACTGATCGGAGAAGACTTCCAGGTAATTTTAGATTAAAAGAGGGCTGGGAGCGGTTCAGCACACAGGTTGCAAACCAAGTGTAATGCTTGCAAACCCTTTTTCTTTTAAAACATGGCAGATGTGGTTTCGGAGGAGATTAACACATTTTAGCTTGATACTCCGATTTTTTCATATGTCAAAGCAGGTAGGATGTTATTGCCAATCTTGAATGGCGTGCTGGTTTTTATGCGGAGATCCTTTCCCATGCTCACATTCTGCCAAGACAAAATTCGTTTCTTATTTATTAGTTTTGAATTGCTTCCTTGTTCATCAACTTGAGCCGGATTTTTTCAGCGATGCTCACTATTGGCGTTAAAGTTAAATTTTCTAACCATTGGAGTTTAAAAAACAAATAAGGAAGGAATTGAAGCAATGAATTAACAATGACGAGTAATATTGAACACAAAATGACATTTTCTCATACCCGGCTGTGCTGAAAAAAGCATCGTGCTCGAAGCTAAACGGTTCGTAAAAAATGCTTTCAAGATTGCTTTTTGCGTCTATTAAGTCTGATAACCAGAGACAATTCAAGGTTACCTGTTGATAAGAAAATAAAAATGACAATAAACAAATGCGATCATAAAACTGGGGAAACTTATGTTATAGAGCTACTGAGAAAATAAATAGCTTGAAAATAGACCCTTCATTTGAGGATGATGACCTAAGTAGTTTAGAAATGAGCATATTATCTCAAGTTATCACAAATTATCCCACGTTGTCCCAAGTTATCTCAAGTTATCTGAAGGATATTGGTTAACAGGATACTTCTTGGCGCTGTAAGGCATTCTCGATTGCGACGGAAAGCATTCTCAATTGGCTGATTTGTAACTAATCAGGGTCTTCTGTCAACCGAGGTTGATCACTTTTTGAAAGCAAATTAGGAACGACGTTATGCATTGTGATGACGTAATGTTAATACCCACTACTCAATTTTAATATCTACAAGAAATCAGACAATAAAAAATGTAGGAAACGTTGCAAATGAGTTCTCGATGTAAATACAAGGTTGGTACGACATTCAGAAGGTTTACCAACACATGATTGTTATCCATTCACTTCTGAGTTAAAGTAAAAAAGCTACATAAACACAAACCTCATGTCTGGCCATATGACCAAACAAATCAGCATTCTCGACAGGCGCTGTAACATCGAAATACAAATCAACCATTTTGTAAGGTCCACATTCCGGCAAATACATTATTGCCTCGTTCGCTTTAGAACTTTCCACTTCGATCTGCATAGCACCTTCTTTAGGGTCGTCCTTTTGGTTTGGCCAGTATACAAGTACAGAGCTTGGAGGCACATGACTAAACACCAGACCAGTGGGTGACGATAACTGGACGACAGACGATGCAGGAATAAAACCAGGACCATTTGATAGAGTAACATGAATTCTCTGTTTGTTGCCAAGCAACAGACAGCTCGCTATGGATCAAGGAAATCTCGGTCAAAACGAGTAATTGTGGACACCTCAACGATTTATTAACTTGAAAAATTTATTAACAAGAAAGGATAATATTTTGTTAAAAACATCTTCATAGATTGACCTTTTTACATTTGGCATACAAACACCATTATATACGATAGAGGAAGCATTTTACGTGTGTTTTGAACCAAGATGCAGGCAGAAAAAAACATCAAATACAAGTTCACATAGAACTTCCCCTTATTCTAAAGGCAGAGTCAGACTGACGCCCATTGAATGCAAAAACACCATATTTACAGCACCAAGAAGAATTTTTACTTTGATTGCGTTCTGAAGAAGATTTCCTAAGTTAAGCATATTGGCAGAACGAACGATATCGAACCTTTAATATATAATGGAAGGGTAATTATTGAAAAGAGCGACTCACAAAGATGATTTGACGTCCAACAAAATTTGGGTGGATCTGATATAACGAAGAAAGCTCTTGACTTCTGGGGCAAATTCATCAACTTCATCAGTATCACATTGCCAATTTTGCATTTCAACGTATGCAAGTGATAGCGCCCAACGTGCATCACCTACATCATTGAAAACAAAGAATCTTACTGATTTATAAGCATTTATATGGCGCTGCTAATCCTGCAATTTAAACGAACATACTAGGTCTGCATGCATCTTAAAGAAGAAAAATGCAGCACCACAATGATTTTGCATGCATTTTCTGCGAAATTCACGTAGAAATTACGTGCCATTTGTTTGCAAAATGTAACAAGAAATTTATCGTGAGTTTTCTTAGGTTTCTACTCGTTCAAAGAAAGGAAAATATCAATATGTGTTTCTGTCCTTCTGACTTCAATATTCAACTCTCTGACGTCCCCGAATTTCTCATGCTTTCTAAATCTATACCAATCTTAATCTATATTAAAAGGCATACTCTTCATTACGCTAAGGCTCAAGGCCAATATTTTACAAACCATGGTTTACTGCAGTGCAATGTCAGTCACTGCCTAGCTACGAAATTGCAATAACCATCATCATAATGCTAAAGCTGTCTGACGGACTGAAGCACTACGAAGCTTGGAGTAACAGTTCATACTTTGCAAACCAGGGTCTTCCATTGAAAAGCTTCTGTGCCTTGCTGCATTAAGACAGAAACCCAAAGCATGGCTACATATACGACGGAATGCAATAGCAAGAGAAGCAGGGTGAGAATATACACACCTTTGCAGTTAAAGTTACTACATTTTCACCAACGGCGAGTTTCGTGGTTCCAGCTCTCAACGACTTTGCTGGTTCAGTTTCTTCTTCGATTTCCGACATGACGCCTATATCCTCTTCCATTACGTCGTCAAAAACATCGTCTTTCTCGCTAAAACGCAGTAATAATATCATCTTTAAATAAACTTGTCAAGCTAAAAGGACCCTTGAAAAGTGACCGCTGAACCGATTTTAGGAATCTTGAAAATGTAAAGAAATTGAAAACAATGGTGTATATTATACCTTACAATTGCAAATCAAGAGCACAATACCTTGGTTTCATTACAAGCCCATTTTCCAATGCTTCATCTTCGCCACAGTCACTGGCTTCTGAAACTGAACCTAGGTCTAGGCCAACCATTCCACCAACTTTTTTCTCCATTTCGTATTCATTGTCAGCTTGTGGAAGATTTCGGTCGTCTGATTTTACCTCGTCATTTTCTGCGATTTTGCCTCGATCTGTTTCATCATTAGCATCCGGCTCAACAACTTCTGAAAGTGCCTCTGTTTCAAGTTCCATCTCGCCATTAGGTAACGTATCGTCAACAGTACTACGAAGATCATTCGTATCAAGACCAGTGGGATCCTCTTCGCTGGCTGCTAGTTCTGCTGCGGAAGAACTTCGGGCTTTCTCGTTCATAAATGATACCATTTTCCGTCTATAAAATAAACTCGGGCTTTCTTCAAGCTTAGAATTTTCAGAAAGGCCCTCAAAAGACGAACCTTCCTTGTCGCTGGAGATAGATACAAGTGATAGCGAGCCAGCAGAAGAGTCACAACGACAGCCAAGCCCCCCGTTTGGAATTGCAATCGGCTCTGCAGAGCTATCTGATTTAGCTCCAGAGAGCTCATCTCCTAGGCTCATTGTGCGGGGTAACTGTTTTGCAATTTCCGCCAAAGTTTTAGGCCGGTACTCGCCAAGTGATGCAGCTGACCCCCTTTCGTCAAATATTTTATTCAAAGGACCTCTATTTAGCGTCATTTCTGCCTCGTTCGGAGTTACATAAGCTCCTCTCTCGATTACGTTATCTGCAAAATCATTGGTACTTGCATTGTCAAAGACCTCCTTCTGTTTGTGTCTTCTCGATTTTATTCTCTGGAATATAGTAGACTTAGGTGTGCTGGGATTCGAAACTTCATCCGATTGATCAAAAACTTCCGACCAACCCATTTCGTTTGCATTTTTTTCTGAAATATTCAAACCCGAGTCAACCTCTGACAGTCGAACTTGGTCGGTCTCGGTGTATTGCATTCTGATTTCTATATCGTCTATTGTGATCTCTTTCAGTAAATTATTTCTCAAAGTTAGGTTTACGCGAATGATTTCCCCGATATGGCCTATCTCTTTGGTCAAGTCGATTTGCACTTGCTCTAAGCCAATAACTGGATCGGTACTTATCGTGTGAAAATGGTCTGCCTCGTTATGAACGCTGCCTAAGAACATATCGGCATACATCAGCCGTTTTTCCACCGACAAAGTACAAGCACAAGACAATGATGCCAGCGAACACAAATAGCGATCAAATGAATTCAAATTAATGTGGCAAGTGGCAAGCGGCTCCAACACGTCTATGGATAAGTTCGTCCATTTTGACTGGCGGTATTCGTGAAGAGCCACTGTTAGCTGCTTTTCAGCACTTGCATATTTCTTTTTCATCATGTAAAAATTTGCAATATCAACACCAACCCGGCTAGCGAATCGATACCTTCGGACATTTTGGTACAAAGTCTTTGTTTTCCCACAGATTCGTAGGTAAAGTTTATCGTAGTTCTCTTGTGAGTTCATTGACGTCATCAGCGATTTCGAACCGAAATCAACACCTTCCTTGGAAGCCTGACTCTTGCACAAACCTTCAGTAAGCTTTCTTACCATAGCATCATCACGTTGCCCAGTAGGAAGTAGACTGCATTCTTTGCCGATAAAAAGAAGCTTTTCCCTTGCATAGTCAAATATTTGAGCCAAATGTGACATTACAGTTTGATGTGTGATCTCTTTCTCTTCGACAAATTTGATGTATTCAAGACAGGATGAAATAACCCAGCACGCAGGAATACTCGCCGAGAGTTTGGGCTAAAAATAAATATTAAATTGCTAAAAATCTAAAAATACACAGAGAAATAACAAGAACGAAATCTGCATTGCTAAAAGAGTTTTTTATGCAAAGCCTTACATCTGCTGCAGTAATTTGCTTTATGTTTGTTTTACAGGTTCAAAAGATATAGCTGTATATGCCCACGTGACTCAAAACTGATCGAAGAAACAGGCTCAGGTGATAACACAATAATATAAAACGAACTTTGCCTTTACCAAACAAAGAGCCGAATTATCGCAATTACAAAAAAAAGAAATAAATAAAGAGCACAAGCATGATTAAAAAAAATTGACAGGTTTTTTTCATTCTAAAATACAAATATTGTTTTGTCATCTGGTGCTTTAAACATTTACAAACATACAGTAAAATCTTAATAAATTGTAAACCTGTAGGATTAAAGAGGATCAGAGTGACTGTTCATTGAAGAGGTCTTCTTTTTTCTGGAGGCACCTCTACAAAGATCGTTTCATTATTTATCCGTTATTTCTAGCAGCCCATTATATGGGGGCCGTCATTGGAAGGGGCACGTAAATAGGAACTTAACAATAGAGTGGCTCATAAAACAAAAGGGTCATTCATAAAACACTTTCAAGTGACTCACCAACAGGATTTTAATTTCATTAACAACCGTAAACAAAAACTCCAGAAGTCGATGAGCGACATCCCAACTTCTGTTTATTTTGATAAGCATTTGCCACTGCCGAATGAAAATGTAGTTTCTAAGTTCTAATAGCGATGCTCGGCCTTCGTAAACTGCATCGCGATAATATTTGACAGCCTGTTTTTGCAATGAAACTCCATCCCAACTGTCTGGTCGCTTTGTAAATTGCTCCATCCAGGAAGGGATCCCTAGGCCAAATCAAGTGAACACTAAACAAGCAAGTTCAAGTCAATTCAATTTTATTCGAGACTACAGAAAAAGGGTACTGTATTAATACTGTAATATACACGACCCAAGAAAAGAATAGACTTATCTAGCTTAGGCCGTTGAAAAAAGGTATAATTAGAAAATGAAAGCATAACAGTAATTATAATAACATAAACAAGGTTGGCTATATAATTATTAAACTGCAAGAAGATAATATAGCATGTGGATTACGTTTCATTGTTCTGTCATTTCATAACTCTAATATTTTAAAAGCATTTATTCTCTCAGTAATAAGGTCAAAATAAATCTTAAATTCGAAAGACTCAGCCACATGATATGTAGCATGTCTACACAGACAAAACTTTTCAGTCTTTGTTAGATGCAGCAATTTAAATTGGCTCTTTTATCAACACAAGGTTTTGAAAGTAACGCAAGGTAAAAGCTATTTTAGTGCTTGTAGAACCACCAAATAACCACTTAATCACTTAATCATTCAATCACTCAATCATTCAATCACTTACTTGCTCAGATCTGACACAAATTTTTTATTTACCTCACTCATCCTGGCTTTAAATTGCACAGCGATATAAAACGCGTTCAAATAATAGCAGTGGTTATTAAAATTGGTTTAATATATTTAAATATATAAAATCCCATACCTTTTATGTTTCCATTGACGACAAATTGTGAAAACAGAGCATCTAGTTCATCATACTGTACCAGTGCCTCTTCATGAAGTGTGACACTTTTCAAAATGGTGGCCAGCTCTTCCTTCAATATTGAGCATAAAAACATGCTTAAAGACTGTTTAAGTACAAAAAAACGTCTTTCAACATTTATTGACTTGTTAGCTTTGTCAAATCTTGGCTTCTGGTGAGTCATTAAAATAGTTTATTTACATCAATAATTGTTTTTAATATTTACAAATCAATTCTTGGACATTTTTGTTAACACAAACATTCAAATTCAAAGCTAAGTGCATATGACCTTTAAGCCAACACAAATGGTTTATAAGAAAACATTTATATCATCTCAAAACAGATAACGCTAATGCAGGATAGCAATAGCTAGAAATGGTAATAGTCAGTACATACATTGAGTTTGAGATACTCGATGAAAGACCAGCTTGGTTCGGAGTACTTCTCACGTAAATGCCGTACTTTTTCCTCAAACTTAGTAACATGCTTGCTAAGGGAATCCAATAGCAGCTGCCTAAGTTGTGTCAGCAATGCTTCCCATGATTCACCTGATTTTGTAAAGAGGCCCTCCTTGTCCGGCTGCCATAGCTGGGCAACCCTTTAAAGAAAGATAGAATGACAACCCTTAAAAAGATATATTGATAAAAAAAGACAAAATTAGCAATAAAGACAAATTGAAAGCTGTGTGTCACCCTGTTCATTGGCTATTGCTTGCTGAATCTCAGACAAGAGGGTAGGAGAAGCGTGACAAACCAGTTTAACTGACCAATAGCAGGTAAGAGACTGCCAAAATTCATTGATACAGTAAGTTTTCCTTTGTTTAGGAAAAAAGGATACCTATATAGGAACATCTCTGGCAGTATGTGTAGAGCGAGATGGTTTTTCAATGCTAGAAAATGATTAGACCTAATTAAAAGTTCTATTGCAATTTTGGAGAAAATATTTTTTCAGAATTCATAACTTTACACAGTGTTGCATTCAAGCAGAGTTTATGTTCAAATGTAGTTACTGTTTGGCATTTCACCTTACAGAAAATTAATATAATACCTTTTTATGTCCTTGCCACACAGATCATTCTTGATTTTGTCAAAGACACTGCTTCTTGGGAGAGTGATTCTACTTCTTGTTGCTTGAGAATCTTGTGTAACAACCTGGATTATAAGCCAATCATTTATATCTCTTGATTTGAGATTTTCCTGCCAGTTTATAATTTTTTGCTTGATTCCATTTCTAAATTCATCATTCTCCTATAACAAAAGAAAATAAGTTAAAAGAAAAATGTCATAAATGTACATGCTGGTATAAACAAAAGCATATAATGCTTAAGCAAATACAGATTATTATCAAGATTCTTGTAGAGTGCTTGATCTTTTTTGACAGTGTTGTGCATTCTTTGACAGTGTGTCTTGTTTTGAGAGGATTAACATGGTTCTCTAGCTTGTTTTACAAAGTTTAATGCCAAATGAGACCAAAACATAGCTGGTTAATATGAAAATATTCTTTAAAACCCATTTAGACATAAAAACTTCTCTCAAAAATTAAACACAGCATCTAACTAATGTTGCTACAAAAAAGCAAGAGCCTTATACTCACAAAAAATTTACACTTTTGATTTTCATATTTCAAATAATTATATATTTGAGCCAAAATTGTAACTTTTACAAACAAACCACATTTTTGTGCCCTCAAAGTTAAGATTAATTTTAAACCTCTGCTGAAACCATTCTATCTGATCACAATTTGCTTGTCTGCAGCCTTTCAGACTTTTTAAGTGTCACCCTTTTGTGCCAGGGTCTCTTGGTACTAGCAATGGTAACTGGAAGAAGTGACTGCTCCTTCACGCATGCAGACCGGAGCCTCCAACAGAGGATGAGTCTAGGCCAATGGTAACTAATTAATATGATGATGAAAATTTTTGATAAAAGTTCTACATACCATACATGATGTCCAGTACAGATGAAGAAATGGTTGTTTGCTGACAGTCCCATCATTGGTTGCTTCTAGTTGATCTGAATTAAACTTCGTAAATGTTGCCTTTAAACAAACAGTTTTCAGTGCCCTGCTGTATGTTCTGTGATAAAACAAAAAAAAGGATTTACATAGCAACATGTCTTACAGAAAATACAAGCAGGAGAGATATCATTAGAAAGTTTGGGTCCTATTAAAAGATTCTTTTTCCGCAAGATTGTTTTTTAATATCAAATAGACAAACAAGCAAGTTTCCTGAGCCGCTTTTTTCTTGCAAACAAGTTGTCCTTTCCAACCAAAGAAACAGCTTATTTCTCGAAAATTTAGCTTGTTGTAGAGTTTTCACACAAAAAATGGTAGCATATGTGGAAACAGAAGTGGTAAGTGGCAACAATGTTTCTTCTACATTAGATTTAAAACAAAAACTGTGGTAGACATTCTTTTATCATAAAGAACATTGCCAATCAAACATTAGGGAATGGCTCAAATCAATGGAAACATTTAAATTTCTAAAATCCCACCACAAATAACTTAATTTTAGAGTATAAAAGCCAGTGTCTGAAACTACTAAATTGCAATGGTTTACCAAAGTTAGTTAATGACTATCAACAAAGGAATTTCAAAAGTTCTAGAAAGTTTTGTCAGAGATAAGAAATTGATTTGCAGCATGCTAAGGGCAACTCTGCCTAGTAAGCTCAAGATGTGAGATGATCTCTACCGATCAATCAACATAAAAATATGACCCAAACCTCTTCCAGTCGATAGGCTTTTTCGGAAGGCGTCGTTCAATCTCTTGAGAAAGTTTGACACACAAATTCTCTTCCCCATAATCTGTGAGAAAAAATCAAATATCAGATTGTTATAAATTGATAATTCTTGCAATATGGCATTCTCAAAAGTCAGATAAACTTAACTTGAACTTCTGGACCAATTCATAACCAAACGAATCAGCATTTTGAATTTTGTAACTCCACAGAAAAGTTTATTTCGTGCTTTGGAAAATATTTGGAGCTGGCAACAGATTGCAAACTGTTAAATGGGTGGTAAAGGTGAAATTGTCATGGTAATTTTTCTCATATTTAGAAAGCAAGGGGTTGGGAATTAATTAACTGGTTGAGCTCTGACTGGTTTAAATTATCTGCCTTTAAAATTAAATGAAACTGAAAACTTAAGCTAGAATGTTTTCTTGTAAATTAGGCTATTTAGACTCCTGTTAGCTCTTCTCTATGCAGTTGGCTTTGCAATTGGACTTTCGCATGAATATTAAAGTGGCAGTGACAAGAAAAATGTTGAGATGAAGAAAAATATAATATTGAGCGGGCAGTGCTGAATCAAATGGTGTAATTAATTCCTGCATATTTTTGTTTACATAATTTCTTGAAGCTCCAAAGTACTGGTTTTTGTCAGTTTTTTTCAAATAAAAAAATGCATCCAAAGAGGAATTTCAGGAATTTGTGATGCATCCTGGTGTTCATGCACCAGCAAAGTCAGTTTATTGCGTACTTTTGAAGGAAGGCAGAGATCGGGCATGGCAAAAAACGACCTGAATACGGCAAACATTGTTGTGCTGGTGCACAAAACGATACTGGCTGTTTGAGAACAGTCACATTCCTAGAAATCAATGGCAGAAGTTTCCAAAGATGGAAAAAATTGCCACAATTGTGGGTAAAATTTATTAGAAGACACAGGCCCAGTTTCAATTTATTGTCTTCGTCCACCCTGTGACCCAAAACACATTACATACAAGAATTATAACAACCCTACCAAGATTCAATCAATTTTGAATAGCTAATTAAAGAAAAACAGACATTCGATAACACTGCTATATGGCTTCAGTATGGAGCTGGAATGAGGAGCCTTTCAGATATTTGTACAAAACCAGGAAGACACAACAAGACGCAATAAAACATTTTTAGTATATTAGTTCTAGCAACTCTACGAAGTTTCAATCAGCTTTGAATAGTTTTACGGAAGTGAAATATAGGGAAACAAAACGGACATACAAAATCACTGTAAGGCGTCAGTATGGAGCTCAAACAAGGTGCGTATCGGATATTCTCAAAAAAACCAGATAAAAACAAGGAGGAACTAAATACATTTTATGCACATTAATTCTAGCAACTCTACAAAGTTTCAATTGGCTCAGAACATTTTACAAGTGTATTTAGGGGTTTCCTAGGTCTTTGGACAGGGGTTTCCTCGGAGCTTGTTGTTGTACAGTGAATTTGATTAGTTTTTGCTTTAAATCAGCATTCACTCAAAAAAAGGTGCTTTTAATGTAGTTTTAAGTCAATTTAGTTGTATTGTTTTGGCTCTAATGTTGGAGATCAGTTCAAATCAGGTTATGATGTAAAGTGCGTCTTGTTAAGAAAAGAATAAATAAACGAACAGAAAATCAATCCAGGTTTTTTGCTTTGAAATAGCTTTTCGTTATATTTAACCGAATCAAAATCTGAATGATTAGCGAAGGGTGGGCTTCACCACCACATGTTCACCCATCATCAGAGGAGAACTTCACCCATCGTCTTCAAAACTTTCTCTCTCACTTCCGACACTACTTCCTCATTGGTAGATGAAACGTTTGAATCTGAAAAATCCCATCTGACTTCAGGTTGTTGGACATTTTCTAAGCTCCATTGGGGTTGCGTGACCAGAAACCATAGAATAACACACCAGAAGCATCACTCTCCCCAGACTCTTTTTGAAAAACCTCTCATGACTAAAACCCCCAAAAATGAACTTATGGCCCATTTTTTGAAACAATATTTGCAGATATAGAATCAGTGATGTTTACTGCCTAAGAAAAAGCCTTTGCAAAATTTTGATTTTTCATGTCAGTGCCACTTTAAAAATAAAATCATCAAAATAACATTAAATAAATTTTGAAATTATTAAAAAAATTGTTGCCTCTATTCCATATCATATACAAGATAGCGTTATTTCCACATGAAATCCATTTATAATTGAGGAATGGAACAAATATTTCCAATCAACATTAAGCAGTATATACATGCAATACTTACTAAATGTTAACACATTCTTTATAAGAAAAATGTCAAACTAACTGTGGGATTTGAGTCAATTGCTAGGAGTTGCATAAAAACTAAAAACTGTCAAAATAAAGGACACTAGTATGTACACCAATTAATAGCCATACTCAAGATATACTTATGTCGTTATGGTACACAACTAATTAACCTTTCAGATGAGATATGTTGAGTTAATTTACATATACTAAGATGTCTTTGGGTTTACACTGAATATGATAACATATGGAACTTGCCATCCCTATATTTCCACATCCAGTGCCTCCTGGCAGGAAAATTATCAAGGTAGGCTTTGAAAATACAAAAAGAAGAAAAACAATATTTTGCTGCATATAGAAAGGGGGATCAAGCATCTGTGCCCCAAGCTCTATTACCGTTGTCCAAGAAAAGAATAACATCCAACAAGCACTAGCACTGCTAGGCGGATAGATGCTGTAAATCTTTAGTGCAAGTGACTCTAACAAATGTCTTCAGTTTTATTCAATCCAGTTTATATTTCAGAAATTCATCATGTCCCAATGTAAGAAAAACAAATGGCACACAGCTTCTTGCTTATTTTTTGTCATGGCTGATGTGTTAATGATAAATAAACCAAGACCTATATATATTTTAATGTTATTAACATTATGTTACATTATACTCTTGAGAACATATTTTCATTTCGAATAAGACCATGAAACATGTGATGTTGCACTGACCATATGGTATTATATTACATACATATCTGCATTTTGTCAAAGCAACCGTCAGAAGTACAAACTACATTGATAGCGTTAAGTGATCATATTTGCAACGTCTGGCAAACATAGTTCTCGAATAATAGGATGTTAACACATCAGTCTCAGCAGTGCCTAGTTGTTTGTGTACGTGGGATTGGAGCACCAAGGTCAAAAGATGTCTGCAGTAGAAAAACGAGCAGAAGAAATGTAGTTTTGGCATGGTTAAATATCTAAATTTCCTGATAGAGCTTAAATCTAGCTGTCGTCCTGCAACGAACGGGTTATAGGAACGCCATAGAAGCAGTGACTGCTCCTTCACGCACGCAGACCGGAGCCTCCGACGGAGGATGAGTCTAGGCCAGTTCAATCGGGAGGGAGCATCGCACTTAAATATACTTACATGTGACGACCGGCTTTAAATCCATAACCTTCCCCTTTTAATCGTCAATTAGTTTAACCAAATTGCTCATTTTGGCTTGAATTTACTACATTTTAACTTCATTTCACGAAATACTTCGGACGACATCTACTCAAGTATTCTTTCCTGGTTAGAAGTCCTCCTGCGCAGTATGTCGTGTCGCGAGCAATCGAACACGGAATCCGTATGGACCACTGTTGGGCGCAGATTGTTAGGATTCCATTTGCCGCCCCCTTTCACTTCCGACTTCTACACCAGGGCCTATAGATAACTTTGGATTGGCCGAAAGGGTCTATTATTAAAACCTCGAGTAGCAATGTATCTTGCGGTACAAAGGCAAACCAAGTTATTGCCCCCCGGGTTACCCGCCCCCCTAATTAAACGATCCTGCCTGAAAAGTTTATTCGTTCATAAAACCACCAAAATCGAACAAAAACCTTTCAATAACAAACCATTATAAAGTGAAAAATTGCATTAGCACCCTACCGAACAAAATTTAAAAAATAAAGGCACCCCAAACAAACATGTACCGCTCAAACACACTGTTACATGTACCAACAACCATGTACCTAATTAAAATCTTTGCCAATTTGTACCTTACTAACAAAATTTCAAAGAACAAAAAAGTAAACAACCAAATGCTTAAAACTGTTACAAACATATAAATATATATATTAAAATGTTTTCCAATTAATACCATACTCATTAAAGTTTCAAGAACAAACAAAAAACCAATTGCTAAAAGACTGCAACAGACATGTACCTAATTAAAATGTTTTCCAATTAATAGCTTACCATGGACATCCCAAACAATAAATTACAAACACATTCTGGCTTTTTTGCCTGCGAAGGTTTCGATGAGTTCATTGTAGTTAATTCTCTTATCTTTTTAGATCTCTGTACTCACAAGAGTCAAACCACCCTTCAAGCAACTCTACTGGGTTATGATATAGAAAAGCTACTCTCAGCTCAGCACTTTCCGCCTAAACATGTAGCTAACAAAACGTATACCTCATATTTGCCTACACTGTCTACCCAATTGCTAAGCCTCTGTTAATACACAAATGACAAGAAAACGGGACCAAAGTTTCCATTACAAAAGCATTTGGGTTCACAGCCAAGCTACCCGCCTCACTGTGACTTGCGGCTAATGAGGTCTGCTATCGACTGACATCAATTGAGCGCTCGATACTCACAAAATGACAACCATCTATAGGAAGTGTGCGAGAAGGAAGAAACACAGGATATGCTGTCCGCTAGAGTCTGTGAATGTTGCAATAAGTAATAATATGAAAAATAGTCACCAACAGGACAACACGAAGATGAGAATCCAATGGAATGAAATATGATTTTAGAAAACATTATATTTAATAATATATATACTTGTAGCTGAAGATGGGAATGGGACATCATCGTCAAACACAAAGTAGTCCTGTGTATCGCCATACTAGCACAGGCATTAGGAAATGATAATTATCTATTCGCAAAATAATCAACATCTGCTCGAAAGTATTTTCCCTTTCTCCTGTCCGATTTTTAAAAAAATCAAATTTTAAAACATTTGTACATGAAACTCATAATGATTTAAAGTAGTGCATATTTTTGATAACCAACTATGAGGTTATACCTACCAAACTTTTTCCAAAATAGGTCTGGGAATATTTTTTACATTGCAGCATTTTTTTGTGATGTCTTCCAACCGCGTTTTTGGGACACGGAATAATTTAAATTGATGACCATCAGTTGGTACCTTTTGGTAAACAATAAACACACGGGGGAGAGGTTTACGGGCTTATATCTTAATAAAATCCTTTTGAAAGATGGTCAATTTCCCTAAAATTCATGGCTCTTTGGTTGATTACCCCCCCCCTCCCCCACTAACCTAAAAAGCCAAATCAACAAAATACCTAGCTAAGTGGAATGGGCAAACAGAAAAAAAACAATTACACATTGACCAAATTGATACCACCTTTATGAAATCAACAATATCTTTAAATTCCCATTGCTGTAAATAGAATAAACTAAACATATTTATAATATATTAAATTGCAATGAAAGGGAAAAAATTAATTGATATAGCTACGCTAACTAACTGGCTGATTAATTTTACTTTCATAAAACGTCAAAATTTATGATGTACACCCATTTTGCCTGGGATTAGCATTCAGGTTCTTAACCATTTTGCTTATTTCAATGCTAATAGTCTCTCAAATGCTATCGAGTTACTTTTAGAAACATAAAAACGTAACATGAGATAAAATGGGATAACATGAGATAACACCAGATAACATGAGATAGACACCTACACGCTTTTTTCTAGATTCAGCCTGGCGTTTCTTATTTTTTCGCAGGAATTCATCCTAACGTCTTTAACCTTTTTTCTTATTTCTTAAATGAAATTCCGCGGGCATAGTAGTGTCCGGACATAACTTGTGCTTGATAAAGTAATTAATGCCTTTTGCTTATCGCTCTCTTAGCTATTCTTTCATCTTTAAATTCTTTCTGGTATTTATTTCTTGAGTTTTGCTGAATTTCAGCTTGCCTTGTTTCTTATGTAGTTCTTATTTTTGGGCAAATATCAGCTCGAAGTTTCTTCTGGGGGTTGTTCTTGTAAAAAAGCGTGTTAAAAGTCACGAGGGGCTCTTCTTTCCATTTATCTATGTTCATTAATTAAACAGGAAAGAGTTGCCTAATCGTCGAAAAGAATTTAAGGCTGGGGGTAGCATGGTTTCTTAACTTTTGGTCATCTTGGGGCTTGGTTTCTTGCAAACAGTTTCTTTTATAAAATGAGTGTATTATAAATCGGTTTTTAAACACAACAAACACGACACGAAATACTTAATGCTGCTATGCGCAGTCCTGGAGTTACATACTAAAAAATGTTACACATTCGAAGATAATATTATTATTAAAGTGAAATACACGGTATAAATTAAAAGCTTGTTATTTTTATGACATTAAAGATTTGTTTAAATCAAATGTAAAATCATATACTAAATAATCGCAATGTTTGCATTGATGCTGACGTTATTAACGTTAACATTCAAAAAGGACCTCTCACATGCTTCTCCGCTTCTCCGCTTCTCCCCCCTCTTTGCCATTTCCACGCGCGATTTTACGCGGCTGTTGCACCCAGTGTAGGAATGGACGTGACGATTTCGAAAACTTTGTTTACCCTGAAATTTTCATTCCCCTCTTCAACACTGCATGAACCAACTGAAACTACACAGAAAACTTGCCTATAATTCGTTATGTATCGATCGAGACGAGCGACAGTGAATGAGGGGTCGATTTCCACGGATGGAATTTGCAGACTAGTGCGATAAGTGTCAAAGACATTTGCTTTACAAATGTTCCTATGCATTTTATTTTGTTTGTGTGCACGGCGGAAAGGAGCTTATCTGACGAGGGTATACGGGGTGTTTTATCCAATCATTTATATTTTCGTCGGTAAATTCTTATTTCTATGGTCCTCCACCTGCTGGTCTAGGAAGCCTGAAAACTTTACTAGAATCCGTAAATGGCTTTGCTTTGTTTGCTTTATTCAAAGCCATTTTCAAGTATAATACCACCAAAAGATTGTTTGCAGAATCCGTAGACTGCATCTTGGTAGAACGCAAAGGCACTCAATTCCCACGGGTGATTTCAGTTGCGATTCTAAATTTGGACCTTGCAGGAGACGTGTCATTTTCACTCTAGCACAATTTGATGGTGCTAGGAGTAATGTAGCAAATTGATCAGGAAACGGACCTTTACATTCTAAATTGAACTGCTGAACTACTTTATATACAAAAAAGTCAATTTACTCAGGACCTAAGCATGATTTTATCAGTTATAGAATACATTTTAAAGGAAACATAAAAATTATCTTCCCTTAATAACAGTTGAAATGCTTTTTAAGCTGCTAACACTTTATAAAATGCTTTTAAAAGCCTTCAAATCTACTAATTTTTTCGTGTTTTCAAATTGCATTTTCGAAGCAATCATTATATCTTATCATTGCTCAAAATATACAAACTTACAACATGTTTATATAATAGTCATTAAGATACCCTAGGAACTGTTCAATGAAGCCCTCACAACAATACCACCAACTTTTTTCTGATGGAAGAACAACTTTTTGGTGCAAGGCCCATTTTCCACTAAACTTGAAACTGATACTGCTATACTTCCGAAGAAATCTGCAATTCAAGGGGGTTTCTCAATGATCAGATACCTCAATTCTTTTAATATCCACCGAACTAATACATTTTAATAAATATCAATGAAAAACAATTCACTGAAAAATTTTCTGAAACAAATTAAAACGGTCACAATAGAGTCACAAGGCAAATGCTTCCCCGTAACAGGCACACTCAAACAACAGACATGTAATTATACCCCGAAACATATTAATGAAAGCCTTGCGGAGGTAAATTATATAAAAACTACCCCTCTATAAAATAGGTAACTGCACAGATCCGACGCAATGGCTGTTAAATCAATCGATTTCATTGAAAGATCATAATGTCTCACAACCATGAAAATCTAGTGAGGTAAAAACATTACGTTTTAGCTATTATTCACTTCAATTTGAGTTTGTGAAGCAGAAGTAAATGTTGGCACAAAGTGATAAAACAATCGCCTACCGTCAGGTGAAAAGAAATTATGGTTAAAGACTTGCAATTCCAGAATATCATCTTCCTTGTTTTGGACATAAAATTCCATTTTTGAAAACCATTTTGGGTTTGATGTGCTGAACATCACCGGAGTTCTGTGATTTTGTTCCTGCCCTAGCCTTACTTGACAATAGAGGTCCGATTTATTCGCTGAAGTATCATCATCCACACAGAAGCCTTCGACAACGACAAGAGTAATCTTGCTCGTTCCATCAATGATCGTAAATGGTACTGGGAAAAGAAAAAAAAAATTAAATACAAAGTTGTCTTAATCAAATACGTGGATATGCAAAATTGAGAGATCAGGGCAAAATGCAATACCTTGAAGAGTAATGTGTTGTTCCCTGTGGTATCGTGTTGCTATATGATTGATAGTCAGGAAAAAATACATTTTAGAATGTTTACAGAAGTCCACATGACTTTCTTGTTTTGCTTGAAAAATATCTGCTTCTCCTAG
The DNA here is from genome assembly GCF_013076305.1 of Rhopilema esculentum. The sequence goes on from NW_027019328.1 coordinate 6,476,954, forward strand.
AAAGAAGCCTTGAATATCTCTCTAATTGCTCTTTTTCTGGCGCAAGGTCTTTCTTCACCCCTTTTTGACGTCAACAATAATTACTTTGTTACTCAACAGACAAATTCAAATAAACAAAGGATTACAATCAAACGATTATATTTCAATTGATCTTATGATGTATCAGTTATGAATCATTTGGATACATTGCTTCATAATGCCTTGTTTTGCCATTTTCACATTGAACTGATTATGTGGTTTTCACTTTAAAACTAAAGCACTGTTGCAATACATTTCGTTAAAGGAAAATGATGAACTTGCATATGATTTGTGCTTCACTCTAATAAGATTCTTTAGAGAAACTTTGCTCTTAAACTGATATAGCAGATATGTGTAGTATTCCATTTCAAAGATTCATCATAGACCATTTATGACTTATTTTCCTTATAAACTTATTTATTAATGGTGAGATGCCCAAAGAATAACATCAGGTACAAAAAAACAAGGCCTAAATTCAATACCATTGGTCGAGCCTTTCTCAGCTACTTGGAGTCGCTCCTTCTCAATGAACAGGGTTCTCGCCTCTTTCAACTTCGTTAGCAACATATTTCTAAAAGGTTACGAATAATGAATTGAGTTGGATTGTAAAGCTCATACAGCTAATGCACAAAAAACTACTCATATGGAGGTTCCTCACTCTGGAAAAGCTATGATATGACAATAAGCAGTATAACAAGCCAAGATTGCTAAAAAAAGATAAAATGTGTCTTATGCACACAAAGCAAAGGGTTTTTTCTGCTTACCGGAACAGTATTTGTGCCTGATGGTATATTTAAAGTGAAGGTTTGTAGCTTTTCTTCCTGTTCCTAGCCTAATCCGCATTTTTGAATCCACACATACTCGTGCAATTTTTGGTATTTTTCCAGACTTTACATGCCCCATAAATTTTCGCGCAAACTTTCGCACAAACAAAGATATAATAGAATTATTCAAATTAGGGTTAGGTACAAAAGTATTTTCCTTCTTTCATACCTTTCATTCTTGCTTTCGGCTCGTAGTTCGTGCGTCACACCATTGCTTATTAGACAAAACAAGGTGTCCTCGGCTGTAAATGAAATTTTAGATATGTATGAAAAAAATTCATTGTACATTGCATTGAAAAAATTAATTGCCATGTTAATACTCAGCTGGCTTTCATAGACTCAGATATGTAGAAAGGCAAAAAATGTGATGAAAAATGTCTGCCATTGGAGATTGGTAACAAGCAAAGCTTGATGTTGTGTTGCTTAACTGTTTTTGAGACAAAAAGATTAGTTGTCAGAGCAGAAGATAAAATCGAAAAGAATAACATAAATTTAAGGAGTTCTGTCGTGGTTGCCTAACTGCTACCAGTATCAAGTGACTGTCTAGGTATTAAGGTTTATAATTGCCTAATTAAAGATGCAAAACAAAATATGTGAAGCTCAAAGGGCATGTGTCGTGAACCTGATTGGCTAAAACAATACAATACAATATCTTTTTTTTCAGTACAAAACACAGGATCGAGGTTGAATTTTCACGGCAGTAAAAATTACCAAGAAAGAAATGAAAAGTCACGAAACAGTAAAACTACACCCCAAACCCTTTTTTGTATCAGCCAATTGCCAATGCGAAATATGCCCTTTAAGTTTGTTAAAAAAAAGTTCTAAAGTGACGATGTCACAAAATTTATTGTTAGCATTTTAAATAGATCACATAGCCCGAAAGAGCATAAGGAAATACCTTATAATATGCAAAATTAATTAAATGTATTAGAAATTGACTGAGATGTGGTCACATAAGCACAGGCTCTTTCCCAATGAAATCACTGTGATTCTGTCTCTGTTCATAGAGTTATGAACCTAAGCCAAATAACACTAATCTGTTAGCAAAATCCAAATCTTTCATTGGTCATCATATTTAGCTGATTTTCCATAATTAAAGGTAATTTATGGAGTTGTTTCAAGTAAATTCTGAAGCGGATTTTTGTGACGTCACGTTTGCAAACTCTATTTGCTTAGTTACATGTGATTATTTATATACATGTTGCTACATAAAAGCAAACTTTCTCCATTATGATCAATCTACAAACGCAACATCAAACAAACTCCTTTGCTAAAGGAAATCATTATGAGAAGATATGAAATCTTAGTCTTCGCTTATCATGACCTATTTTCACTTGTCAAACACTTAAGAAAAGTCATTCTAGACAACATTGCATAAAATGGAAAGGTGATTACCTTCTGTAGCAACAGGCAATTTGACAACAAGAGACTTGTCCAACAATATTGGCTGAAAATTAAAATATTTTTAGACAACAAGTAAGAGACCATTCTATAAAAGCCACTCTTCTAAAATGCACCTTCTGTTATTCTATATCATATACTATTGTACTTTATTTTACGTCATTTTCAAACTAATAGACAACCGGAATTTTTTGAAAATCTGATACCAAGGCAAAACACGAGGTGTTGATTATAACAAAAACAGCAGTCAAGGATGTATTACTGCAACTTTTCTGCAACATAATTCAGAAGCCGACCCTTGTCAGCAAAGAATTCGTAAAAAGCGATAACAAATCATTCAAGATATCAGTTTAAAGAAACAATTTTGAACCCACATGCCTACAAATGATGCCTGCATATTGAAGTGTCATAAGACCAAAAGGATTAATGAAACTTTCCAATACTTAGCAAAGGAAACCAAAAGAAATCCTAAAACGTGACACTGGGAAATTTAGGCAAAGAACTTTTAAAAAAGAGGAAAAGGGCCAGTTATAAACAGAAATATTTTGTCTGCTGTTCTTTCTGTTGCTAGGTGGAATTCATAGTGACCAGAGCAATTTCTCGTACCATCAAGAACCCAAAAGAAAGCGGTTTCTGAACTCCCAATTCTCTAATTTTATAGTTAGGTAGCAAAGTTCCTGTGTCAGTATTCGTTGCAAAATTATTTTGCTTCCAAGATCTTGACATATTAGAGAGGAATTGGAGCTGGAACATTGGCTAACTAAATATTGAAATTAGTCTGGATTCAAGTAAAAGGCAGTTGAAAAAATGGAGAGTAACTGAGTTATCGTCAGTTTCTTTTCCTTGCTTCTCTATACATTGCTACAGTCACTGTAAAGCATAACATTAAAAGGAATAAAAAGGCTCCATATACTAACCTTTTCATAAATGAAACAATCAGGTTTAGTTTTTGCCTCAGAATTTTCAGTTAAATCTGTATCAATACGACCAGCTACATCGTATCTTGTCAATAGCAAAAAGTCATTGAATAAAAATGCCCGGAGCTCTTCATTGCATCCATGCTAGAAGAATAAAAGAGACACCTATCAAAAGCAAATGTGTTTCCCAAAAGCTCCATACTGCAGTTATTTCAGATTGCACTATCATTAAGAAAATTGATGGCATTCTTTAGAATTCTTCGTATCTTTTGGAACCATGTTTAGTACGATTACGCCAGTACATTCATCTTCATACATTTTGATAGACAACAAAAAGTAATCCATTGAGCGGTAAGTTCCGTAAAATGACGAGAACCGTTAAAAAAATGAATGGAAAATAATTCGATTTTCTACATAAAAAATTAAAGGATCGATTTTACTGTGCAAGTTAGCTTAAAGTATGAAATGATACATTGTTGGACTGAATTTTTACCAGTTTATGGACACGTTTGATGCAATCAACAGAGGATTGAATCAGGGTTAAAACTGGATTGAGCTTGCTTAACGAAACATAATTTGCAGGTTACAGTTAGACTTTCCTCCGAAGAAGTAATTTATGTGACGCAATTACATCTTAAGTATCCAAGAAGTAACAGTGTAAGGTTTCTAGACCTTCTTGGATTCGTAAACAATGTGATGGATTGGCTGCTACCGCGCCGATTGGTTAAAACAAGGAACCAATCAAATGTGTCATTTTCTCTTACTTCAATTTTGATTCATGCTTAGTTAAAAATTTTCGTTCACCTTTATGTCAACATTTTATATCGGATAGGTGCTTGAAACAATTTCATTTAAAATTCTATGGTTACACATTTTGGCATAATCTGAAAAATTTGCAGTACAGAAGGTTTTAAAAAGGAGTATATGTTTTCATCACTTTACAGTTTAACTTGATTAATCCATTTATAAAATGTGGGATACTTTTATCTTGTTGTAAATGTGAGACATATCTTTAGTCTGAAACTTTAATTTATAGAAAAAATACATTGACAAAATTTTCTTGTATATTGTTAAGTCAACTAACATTGTCATGTTGTTTATCTTGGTAGTCCTTACGAAGCAACTCTTACTTCTTAAAGTAATGTCCAGATAGGATTTATATAGAGGCATCGTTATATCAATCTACATAATGGAACCCTAAACGAATCAGTTACTGAATCACAAACCACATAGAGCGTAACATGGTGCAAACAAGTCCTTTGACCAACATATTTTGTCTCTGAATTGAACACCAAAGTCTAAAAAAATGAAATAAAATAATTTCAAGAAAAACTATAGATTATTGTTTTGTCCAATCTACTGCACAGTGCTTGATGTCATAAAGCCAACCAAAGTACTGGTGAAAGCATTAAGAGTGACGTTCAGAGATTCGATTGAAAATGATCCAGTTATGTAAGACAAGTTAAGCCCCGTTAAAACGCTCTTGACATTTCACTGAACATCGCTCAACATTTGTACAGTGATGTTTAGTGATATTTAATGATGTTGAATTGGGATGTTAAAACGGGTGTCTGATCTGAGATCTTGACGCGTTGAAGCCTCTCTTTGGCGCGCAATATCTAAGTCTAGTGCGCTTGCGCTGACTGAACATTGTTGTATGGGATGCTAAAACGCTCTCAACATCTCTCAACAGCACCTTTAACAATTGAAATGTTGAGTCGACCCGCTGAACATTTTTGCAACTGTTCACACTCCTCTCAACATCGCTGAACACCGCTCAACACCACTCAACATCACTAAACAGGGTGTTAAAACGCTCTCAACATTTGCACGTGGAGAAGAAAACATAGGCGATCAAAATAGGCGATAGTGTGGAATGCAGTGGCGGCATTTTTCGCCGGGGAGGCGTCAGCAAAATGGCGCCCTTCATAACTATCATTTTTGTTCAGCGTCAACGGAATGAAATCATGAAATCTGAAAATTCTTTGCATAATTTGAAAATGACTGAGAATAATCGAACAAACCTCTCCAAGACCTTGCAAATCCACATGAACTTGAAGCCAGTTCAACATACTCAGACTCTCAATCAATCTGTTGTTTTCGTTTACCTTAGACGAACATACTTAAATTGAAAAATTGATATGTTTTCAATTTGAATAAAAAAATAAAATTGGCTAAGACGATGAAAATTAATTATATAGACTGGAATAGAAAAACTGGGAGAAAATAATTATTGTATTGTTATGCATAATATAGTATTGCATTGTATTTTATTTTATTGTATAGTTTTGCATTGCTTGTATGTAGTATTGTATTGTGCTGTATTAGATTGGAGTGTAGTGTATTGTATTGCACTGCTATTTATAGACTGTTAATAAACGTTGCTGTAAGTAGCTTCAAACGAGACTGAGGGCATATGCTAAAGGGAGTAAAACAAAATTATCCATTCATCAATCTCAAACAACTTGAAAAGTGTTTTGGAGAAGATTTTTTATGGTTTTTTTTAAGTGAATACTATTAAAAATTCAAAGCGTGACGAAAATCAATTTGATCATTGTCACATAATATTGCGGTGTTTCATGCAGGCTGCCCACTCTCCTCCACAGGGCTATTTGGGAGGGAGATGGAGAGGGAAAAAGAATAAGAAAAAGAATAAAGAGAACTGCAGAAGAAATAGAAAAGTGAAGACAGGCTGCCCTTTGATCAATTATCAATAATGACCACAGTGTAACTGAATAGATGTGAACTGTCCATTATTAATTGCATTGGACTTTTAGCTCAGGCCAGTCACTTCAAGATTTCGCGATAATGACAAATAAAATATCTATAAGAAGAATAATGACAGACATGCCCACATCTCTCTTAATATTTGTAACGCATCAATATTTTTATGAATCTCATTTAAAGTAAATTATTTTATGACTTCGTATTCAAATTTGATATGCAACAGAATTGATAAAAATTTAGAAATATAAGAAACCATTAACATAAAAATTCCAGGTTTACAAACAAAAAGGAAACAAAATATTCAAAAAACTCGCTAAAACATTGTGGCTATTTGGCCAAGTACCCTATGTATTCAATCTACCAAGTATCGTTTTAAAAACATTTGTGAAAGAGAAATGTTTTATCAACAATTGTAGAAATAAACAAAAAATAAGCAAAAATAGAATCGAAGGGCAAAGAGAGGGCACACCAGGAAGACAATATGATTTTGTTGAGGCAAGAAAAAAAAGCATTTGGACTACTTCTTGAAAAATATTTGTTATTGAGTATAGAATTAATACAAACCTTTGAACAAAGCTCTTCACTCTTACTCAAGGCTTGCTCAAGGTTCCCACGATCACTGTGGTCTTCTGGTGTGTATTTTATTATCTGAAATCGAAGTAAACACATTTGAAAATAACACAAAAACAGTATCAACATGGTTTTACTTGGATTTAACAACTGGATAAGCATAATATGTGAGAAAGTTTTTTGCAGTTACAAAAATGAAAATGGCTTGAAAAAGGAAAAATTTAAAAGATTTTTCGTCTGACGCTCCTTAGAGTATAAAACGTCATAAGGGTCCAAAAGAATATAATAGATATACCCATATACCCGGTTGCGAATCATCGGTATAAATGTCAACACTGTACGGCGTGTATATAGGAAAATCACCACTGAAGTCCAAGAGAGAAAACGAACCTCTTTTGTCTACACAATAGCAGCTTTTTCATTTGTATGTAGATCGACCGAATAGGCACGCGGTACTTCTTAATATTCGTGTAAATTTCTGGCAATTAATATAGTACCTGCATTAGTATCATTCTCTTCTCGCACAAAGATAAAACCTAAATTATTTCTCTTTCATTAAGCCTTTCTGTATATCACTGCAAGTGCATCAACTTCAACAAGTATAGTTATACCAAATATCGAAATCTGTCACCAGGATGTAACATCGAATGTAACATCAAAAGCAAATAGAATTGACAAGGTGCTTCAATAAAGTATCAAATCTAACATAAGATAAAAGCTTCGTTAGATAATGATAACAACCCACCTGCTTTATAATCAAGGGATATTTTGTAATCCTTTGCATTGGTTTTGCAAGATAGCTGTTCAGTGGGAGTTTTTGTCGCAATCTTTTGTCCACGGTGCATTTCTAATTTATAAAATACATTAACATATGGGTTTGTTGATGAATGGTTTCGTAAAGTAAAATAGTTTTGCAAAAATTCCTGTAAAAAAACTTAATATTTTGCCATTTTTAGTAATCTTTTCTCCTAGACAACTACTTTCTTCTATCATTAAGAATGGATGACCAAATAAAACCTTGCTTATGGCTGTGCGTACATGTCTTACTTTTGCAAAGCTCAATTAACAAAAACGTCGACATTAGTTGAAAAAAGCTATAAGGGGTAAAGAAGTAAATTGACTATGAGGGGAACAATCATCGGCAGTTCTTCAAGAATTTCACTAGCATTTTGCAAGCTACTTCATTTTGATTTAATTTCTGGACTAACTGGAGACACAAGCTAGTTTAATACTATGATTAACACTAACTATTTTAAATTTCCAACTCATTATTTACATTATTCAGCATCACCCATAACTGTTTATTAGATTGAGAAAAGAAATTATGAAGACGATTTACCCTTTCAAATTCATCAAACTCCACAGTTTTGCTTTTTCTTTGTACAAATTTACATGATTTCATCTGGCAGCTGCAAAACTCTAAATACGGTGTGAATCTAGGGATCTAGATAAGAATGCAAATAACGTTAGGCCAGGGCTCAAAAAGCGACGGGAAACGAGAAAGAGACGGGAAACGATAAAGAAACGGGAAACGATAAAGAAACGGGAAACGATAAAGAAACGGGAAACGAGAAAGAGGCGGGAAACGAGAAAGAGGCGGGAAACGAGAAAGAGGCGGGAAACGATAAAGAAACGGGAAACGAGAAAGAAACGGGAAACGAGAAAGAGGCGGGAAACGATAAAGAAACGGGAAACGAGAAAGAGACGGGAAACGATAAAGAAACGGGAACGAGAAAGAAACGGGAATCGATAAAGAAACGGGAAACGAGAAAGAGGCGGGAAACGATAAAGAAACGGGAAACGAGAAAGAGACGGGAAACGATAAAGAAACGGGAAAGGATAAAGAGACGGGAAACGATAAAGAAACGGGAAACGATAAAGAAACGGGAAACGAGAAAGAGGCGGGAAACGATAAAGAAACAGGAAACGAGAAAGAGACGGGAAACGATAAAGAAACGGGAAAGGATAAAGAGATGAGAAGCGAGGAAGAGAGGGTGAGAAAAGCTATGTGATTTGTCTCTCTGAAAAACACAAGGGGAGATAGAAAGGGGGAATGAAAAATCAAACAAAACCAATGAAAGAAAGAAACTATAGGATAATAGAAGCAGTTAATAGTAACAGAGTTAAAAGAGATGAAAATTATAAATTGCGATAAAGAGTTGGCTATTCATCTTTTCTTTTTGTAAAAGAGAAAGCATCGAAAAAGGGAGCCTCAATCCGAAGAAACTATTTCTTCAAAAATTGTTTCCAGGAATAGAAAAAGCCTTCTCGTTTTTAAGAAATTTAATTCATGAGATTCACAACTATTAGCAAAGGTCAAGCCGACAAATGGATATTTTCAATTTATGAACACCAGCCCATAAAGGAAAATTCCTATAAATGATTCTTCTCATAATTAACAATTGCAAATAAAAAACAACTAAGATGGACATCAAGAAGCAACCTCTAGGAAACATACTAAAACAGTCAATAATGAACAAATAGTTTTGTCCTTAAGTAATGTAGAGGCAACCTACAGACAATGTTCGCCTCCCCACTAGCGACAATAGATCTGGTCCCAAAAAAAATGTCTGCTATAGCAAAGTTTCAGAGTATAATGACATACCTGCTCAATTAGAATATCGCCAATTACTTCAACTACATTGTCCGTCGACATTTCTTTTCGCTTCATCAACGCCCTTCGAAAATTTAATTTATTTGAGTTTAGATCATAATCTTCAATTCTTTGCTGGTATTAAGTAAGAAAATGTTTGTGAAACAAATTTAATGTTTTTGAACGCATTCCTCTCGTCTCAAGACAAAATACGTCCTTTTGCGTCACACTGCAATCTGTTTCAACACAATCTAACACAATCTTAAAATCTTTGCTAAATGTAAAATGGACAGAAAAGTACTCACTCTAATAGCTTCATATTACAGAAAACAACTTCCTTTAAGTTTATGAAAACTGTCCTCAATTCATCTTCTGATAGAATACCAGCATCTGCCATAGGTTTGTAGAAAACCTGTGGCAAAAATAATTGCACTTTAACTAAGAGATAGATGAAGACTAATTAGAAATATGGAGCATGTGCTTGATGTTTGAGTGCTTGTAGCAAATAGGTAAATTATAAGGAATACAGGCGTGAAACACTAATCGACACTGATATGCCATTCTCTAGTGGGAAAAATTTTGGATGAAATAGCCAAGAATAAGAATTTGGAAGTTCATTTTTATCAAAAAATTCTTTTTTTGTTTTTCGAAAATATTTGAAAACTTGTTCAAAACCTTTCCAAATATAATTACTGCAAGAACTTTGCGAAGGCAAAAAATAATTCGAAGAATGTGTTAAAGAAATGGGTTAAAGTACTGGAAATTTTTTGAGGCCACAAAGAATATTTTCTTACAAAAGTAAAGAAATAAAATTCTAAATTGTTGGAATATAACATAAGATTTAAAAAACTTGTGCAAAATTTTTTCCAAATTTAATTTGGATTTTGAAATAAACACGAAGATGAGCAAAATTCCATACCTCCAGTGTAGCTTTCAGATCATAAATGTAGTTTCTTTCGGTGTTGATTAACTCGTGAATATGGTTCTGAAAGATAAAATACCTTTGTTGATAAAATAGGGCAAAACAAATAAACATAAACATAAAAAAAGTCTCCTACAAACAGATTCCCAGGCCCTTCTAGCAGGGGCTAACAAAACTCTAGGTAAACCGTGGCTTCGTGCATGTTGATACCTGCCTGAATAGCTGGCCAGTAGATTTGTTTCCACAACGCATAGAATACTCAATCTATCCACTGCCCTCTAATGAACATGGTCGAATTTAGTGTGAGCAAATAACAAGTTTCATCAATATCTTCTTCGATAAGAGAAAACTTGCCTGTCTCTGTCTTTCTGTCGAAGAAATCGTTTCCAAAACAACGGCGTCGATTACTCCTTCATCTACGGGAAACAATCAAGGGCAAGCATAAATAGAAGCTGACAAGATACCAAGTACAAAAAACAGAAATATGAATTTAAATCTTAAATTTGAAGATGCAACTGTGTTGTTCAATTTATCAAAGAAGCAAATCTGGATTAACAAAAGTACTTTGAAACTATTTATCAAAGCAGCGTGAAAAGAACTTAAGCGGCAACGCAAGGAGCAACGCAGAAGGCAACGTAATTGGAAATAAAGAGGCAATTGTTATTGGAATTGAAGAGACAAGGCAACTTGAACTTTAACTTGCAACATAAACGGCAATGCAACGTGAAAATATGTCATACGTTGATGAAGAGGGAAAATGGAAGTATGATTTACTAAATTCTGAGCTTTATAAAATATTAGTTTGCAATCTTCTAGAATATAACAATAGTATTTTATTATATTTAAGCTTAATAGTTGCTGCCAGTTCTCAAGAAAAAATACCAGTCTTTAAGAAGGTTTAAAAGCTGTATAAATGACTTTGTCAGAGTTTTCCACTAGTATCACGAAAAAAAATTGGCAATGTTATGATGAATATGCATGTGCATGTAATAAATTTGCATAAATTAAACTCACCATTCACATATTGGTTGATAAGATTCTCAGGATTTGGAGCCTCTTTGCTGTTACATATGACCTTAAAAATACGTGTTAGGAATAATCAAATTACGGAAACGAAAGTTTTGCATCTTAAAGCAGATAAGCTGATTTTTAAATTAATGAAATCTCAAAGCTGACCGATTTGGTTTAAGACAAAACATATTCCCAAACTCTTAATTTACCCAATGTACGGATTGTTATATCGTTTCTTTTTGTAATATTGTGAGAACTTCGTTTTGGAAGGATTTCTGTTTTACGTGATTGGCATGGAGAAAATGTGAACTTAAAAACGCTTATTAGTTGTCTCCGTTTGAACGAAGAAGAAGAGAATCAAGGCACAGAAAAAGTCAAGTTTGTATAAAGTTTTTATTTGCAGATTGTGTCAAGTTTATATAAGAAATTTGGGAGTTTTAAAGATATATACTTTTAAGATGATTGTTTGTCGCTTAGGCTTTATCATAGTGCTGAATTGTGTTAATTGCAAGTTCATTTTTAAGAATATTACGCCTCGGTTAATATTTTTATAACATAAAGTGAATGGATAAAAACAGTCATAACAATGAGATCATAAATGCAATTTGTATTTGTTCCTTTGCAACTTTTTTATGTAAATAGAAAATGGAAATGGATCTGCTGAGGATCTGCCAAAAAACCGATAAATGGTAAATTGTATTCATTTTAAATCTTTAAATTAAACAAATTATCTAATATGTTTGAAATTTTCATTTCTCCAAGAGCTGCCGCACAAAGACATATTCTGCTAAAGCGCATTGTCATTCTAGGCATTTTCCTCACTCAAATGTAGCTTAAGAAACATACCTTTAAAACCTTGGCGCACTCTGTGTGGACAATTTCACCAAAGGAAAAAGGCATATCCATTCCATCAGAAAGTATCGCTGACGTTCTTCTACTTGACGAAAGGCTCATGCTCTTCAAGCTGGATCGACTACGGAACTTTCTCATCTGCATTGAATCGTCTAATTTTTTAGACAAGGACACCTCGGGATGACGTAGCTGCCCACTTTGACAAGGAGTCACCGATGTTGTAAAACTGAAATGACAGTACTCATCTTGTATTTCTGATTTTCTGCATTCATCATCATCAAATTCCCATTGCTCGCTTTTAACAAGTTTGTAAAATAGTTTTCCATTCAAGTAGCTTCGTGGCAATTTATTCATATTTGCTATTATTACTTCCATTGTATATGACATGCCCTGGACCAAAAATCCATTCTCTCCAGCTTTTATGCATGTAGTCACTCCAAAAAGTGGCTATAAGAGAGAGAACTGATCGTCAACAAATGCTTCATTATAAATCGAAAAGAAAACATTAGAATATCTGATGCCTTTGGACATACACTCAATTCTTTACAAGAATCGTATAAGGAAAAAGAGCCCTAAGATGAACAAACAAAGTACCGATTAACGTCAACCTTAGAGGATCTTGCGCAACCGGCATGCATTGCGGCTATATTTTCAAAAGCGGCCTAATATCGTACTGCATTAAAATACAAAACACAATCAATTTCTCATGTCGGTTGCACAAGAGCCTTTAAGAAATAGCCTCGAAAATCCTTCTTGAAAAGATGGGGTGGCAATGTCTCTTTTCGATGATAAGGCACCTATTTCCTGTTTCATTCATTAAACATCCCAACATCGAGTGTTTCATTATCAAAAATTAAAGACTTGCTGGATTTATCAACGAATGAATTGCACTAATCGGAAGGGGGGGGGGGTATCGATAAATATTCTTGGAAGGCGGTGCTTATACGAAGAAGCTTCAAGCATTAGTTGATAAGAAACTCTCCAAGTCACAATCAGTTCCATGTCCAAGTATTCAAGACAGTTAGTTAGATGCATTAAGTCTAAACTCTATCCTTCAGGGCATCAAGTTTTTTTACGGTGATAGAAAATTTAGTTCTGGTGCTGACCATTAAAACTGAAACACCACAACTTAATACGTACCCCGTAATAAGAAATCCCTATAATTTCACTTGTGTATTATATACCGTGAAACCATGTTGAACGGTGCACAGGCAGTAAAAGATTTTGTAGGTGAGGTCAAGTTTGTCAACAAATCTTCTTCATACATTTGTTACTGAATAAATTAAACTTTGCATGTCACTTACTTTTGAATATGCGATGTCAAAGCACTCACTGAAATTTCCCGTTTCATCTTGATCCTAACGTAAAACATTCAGAGATAAACGAAAGGAAAAGGAGGATTATCCTACAACATTACTAGTCTGCTCCTGATTTCTCTCTATATAGTGAAGATAGTTCATTGGTAATATAAAACTCAACTTTTTAAGTTAGAAAATGGGTCATCAAGTGATCAAAGCGGCCTAACGATTACTTTCAACATTTTTCGATATCTAAAAACACACGGACTTTCAAATTCAGTATTTTTTAAGATATTGCGACTGATTTTGCTTGCCAAGCATCTACATTAATCCATGCATGCAACTTCATGATAATACTTACATTAGTCTCCTTAAAAAGCATTTCATTCCCTGAAACAGTGCACTGTCTACTTTTTGTCGCCTAAAATATGTTCTTATATTCAAAGGGGTGGACCCAGTCGAATTAAAGCTGATGGATGCTGATTTACTCCGACAAAACATATATTCTCAACCATTATGGGACATATGAAGATTTGTTTGATTTGTTGCGGGCCTTGTTGATACTTTAGTACCTTTTCTAAAAAAAGGGTAAATTTTCATTTGAAGTTTTGTTGCTGTGTTCTGATAGAGCATTCCTTTCAAGACAACAAGGTTTCTGTCCCCGTAGAAAAATAATGTTAAGGGAGGAGAAGAAAAATTATACAACTAGCATGATTACATGATATGCAAAACGAAAGGTAAAATGAATTTCATTTCAAAAAAAGGTTGGATAATGAATAAAAAATGGATTAGTCAATACTCAAAGACTTCCCTGCATACATTTAATGCCCGAATGAGACATACGATGATACGATTTTTCAATCATACTGTAGACGAACCTTGGTTTTGAATTTCGCATTCAGTCGACATTTCAATTTTGGACATGGCTCATACTCTAAAAGGATGAATACAAAAAGATGAATATAGAAATTACATTGGTGTTATCATATAGTAGATATCATGGTAATTATAGTTGTAATTACAGATCAACCATATAAAATAGCTTAGGGGAAAAATAACCAAACATAAAAACAAGCATAAATTGATAAGTATAGCTGGCGTAAGAACTTCATATGGTTAAAAAGACCATAAAAAACATCATATCGAGTGAGATCTTAGAAAAAATAAACGATACAAGTAGAAAAAGTTTTGCGGTAAAAAATTTGAAAATGGCATTAAAAAAGGAATCGTTTATATACACCATACTAAAAGTCTTTCGGCTGACTTTTCTCAGAGTAAAAACGTCAGAATAAGGGTCCGTGAGCATAAAATGTAAAATATATACCCAGTTGTGAATTAGAATAACGCGAGCACATGACCGGAATAGTTGTCCAATCAGTACCACGTGCTTAAAGAAAATCATTACTAAAGTTTAAGAGAGAAAACGAACTCCTTCCGTCTACAAAATAGTGGCTTTTTCTTTTGTACGTAGATCGATTCAAAAACTGCTAGATGAAAAGACGACTCGGCTCTGCCAATTATCCGAAACAAGTTGTCATTATTGATAACCCAGCCTGGGTTATCTTAATGATATTTTCCGATGGCAATTGTCCAGAGACACCATTAAAACAAGTGACAGTTGAAAAGGCTTTTAGTGTGTTGCAAAATGCTTGCTTTTTCAAAGCCATCTTCATATTCTAAGTGCTGGCATTCGTTTAAACGCCCATGTAACAAGTCTAATAAGTGCCCATGTCCGACTTGACATCAATTTTCAGAAGAGTACATCTATAATAGACCTTTCAAACAGAAATTTTCAAAAAAATGAAGGCACAACGTACCATCAATCAATGGTTCATGTCAACAAAAGGCCCTGTGGTGTGTTTATTACAATAAAAAAGTCAACGAGAATTAATCTTGTGTTGCTGATTGGACAATTTAACAATAGCTTTTGTATAATCAAACCAATGGGAAATCAGGAGACTGACAATATTTGTCGGCACATAGTGCATGTGTGCAGAATCGTTGTATTGTTTATCATGTGAGAATCTAAACGTGAAATTGATATAAAACAAAAAAAATTTGTAATACCGTCATTCGTGTCAACAATACTCCAAATAATGCTCAGATCACCTTCAGCAGGGATTTCCTAGATGATATAGAAGAAAATACGATTAGAGTGAGTTTCCACGGTGATTCCCGCCAAATATGCGCATAAAAAATGTGCAGTTTGAACCACGTACTCTCACTGGACGTAAACCAAACCTCTAAAATATGAAACACAGAAGGAATAAAGGAATATCGAAATTAATTAAAAGATTGATTAGAATTTTGCTTTTAATTATGAAAACTGGATTAAAAATTATAAAATAAATAGCAAAATAGCTGATACAGATGAAAAAGACAACAGACGTGTTTGGCAAGCCTGAAAACAAAGAGTGAATACAAACCATTTGTTTCTGTTGCGTAGTGCACCTGAAGGAAATGTTCTTGGAGTTTGGTCCTTGCAATGTTGGGTCAAAGATGTCGATAGGGAAAGCATTCGGGTTCTTCAGCCTTGTGCAAATGTAGTTCCTATGCATAAATGATAAGCTTTAAGAGAATTGCAAAAAGCAGATAAAACACAGGCTAACAATTTTGCATGAATATCACTTGTGTGTTTTTTAAAGGATTTATATCCCGCTAGTCAACAGTGAAGAGTTAAAGACTCATTGCTAACAATGAGCCATTGCGCTACGCAAGCATCCCAAAATGCATTTTCAGAAAGTCTGAAATCAATTATGGTTAATCCGTAAGATTTACTGCCATTGTTTGGATTGTCGCCTGGACAATTTGACTCGCAAAGGCTCATTGTTAGCAATGAGTCTTTAACAATAAACGCTGCAGCATAAACATTAGTCGATTGGATACTTAACAATAGGTCTATTGTGTAGTCCAACCAATGGGAGGTTTGCCAGCGAAATGCGTCGGGGCATAGTGCCTTTCAGAACTATTTTGAACAAAATCCCTTTGGACGAAACGTGTGGCAATTGGCTTTTTGTATACTAGGTAGATTTTTTGTGATGTAAAAGAGCTTGGGTCTCTAATGTTTTGTGACGTAACCAATGTGTGATGATCACGGTACCATAATCATCCGACCACAACCGTCGTCAAATTTATCAATGATAAACATTTCCACCATTCAATGGTCATAAAAAATTGCATTTTTTCAACTACATTTGATTGGATTCTTAAACGATATTGAGAAGCCTTTATTAGAGGATATGCCCTTCGCAATAACATTCGCAATAGCAATACCCAACAGCAATTTTAAAATGCAAGCAAGGCCTTGTAAACTCAAAATCAAGAGAAAGACAGTAAGGGCCAGTTCATATGTGGTGAAATATTCAACCCCAGTTGGAAAGCCTGCAAAGGTGAGATGATAGAAAGCGTCTTGGTCCCACTAGAGTGCGATACTTGGTTCATAGAAAGCGTCTTCGTCCCACTAGAGTGCGATAGCCTCAAATCCAAAACGAGTGTATGCTTTTCTCTACAAATATAACTTGCACAAATGCAATGCGCATTTTTCAACCCACATTGACGAACTGGCTTACTGAATCGCGTTCACATATTAATTTCATGCCTATATGCGTAGGATTTTTAAGGCCGGATCACTCCAAAGTTTGCGGGCCATCCCACCAAAATAAGATATCTCACTCCATCTAAAAAGATTGGTCCAAAATGTGGCCGCTCTGTCGAGGTTACAATCTAAGGCAATGTTTCTTGTCAAAAAACAGATTCAATAGGTTCTATTTGAACAAGCGCATACCCTGAATTGCTGAACAGCCTTTGTTGCTCAATAATAAATGGTTTTCCAAATATGCATTCGAGAGTTGCTTTTGCATTTGTCAGTTCTGATAGCCAAAGACATGTCAACTCAACCTAAAAAATCAAAATAAAAACATACCAGCTACTATGTACAACCACAGCTGCCCAAACTCGTTAGTTTAGAATTGTTGTTTTGTTTAGAATTTCATTATTTTAAACGTTTGATTATTCTTAAAACAGGAAACAGTTAGCTACTAGAACATGCCAGCTTCTATGTAGAGTTACAGTCGCCAAAACTCTGTTTCGTTTTTAATTTCATTCTTTGAAACGTTTGACTATTCTTAAGACAGGGAACAGCTACGGAAACATGCCAGCTGTTTTGTAGAGATACAACTGCCCAAACTCTGTTTCGTTTGTAATTTCATTCTTTGAAACGTTTGACTATTCTTAAGACAGGGAACAGCTACGAAAACATGCCAGCTGCTTTGTAGAGATACAACTGCCCAAACTCTGTTTCGTTTGTAATTTCATTCTTTGAAACGTTTGACTATTCTTAAGACAGGGAACAGCTACGAAAACATGCCAGCTGCTTTGTAGAGATACAACTGCCCAAACTCTGTTTCGTTTGTAATTTCATTCTTTGAAACGTTTGACTATTCTTAAGACAGGGAACAGCTACGAAAACATGCCAGCTGCTTTGTAGAGATACAACTGCCCAAACTCTGTTTCGTTTGTAATTTCATTCTTTGAAACGTTTGACTATTCTTAAGACAGGGAACAGCTACGAAAACATGCCAGCTGCTTTGTAGAGATACAACTGCCCAAACTCTGTTTCGTTTGTAATTTCATTCTTTGAAACGTTTGACTATTCTTAAGACAGGGAACAGCTACGAAAACATGCCAGCTGCTTTGTAGAGATACAACTGCCCAAACTCTGTTTCGTTTGTAATTTCATTCTTTGAAACGTTTGACTATTCTTAAGACAGGGAACAGCTACGAAAACATGCCAGCTGCTTTGTAGAGATACAACTGCCCAAACTCTGTTTCGTTTGTAATTTCATTCTTTGAAACGTTTGACTATTCTTAAGACAGGGAACAGCTACGAAAACATGCCAGCTGCTTTGTAGAGATACAACTGCCAAAACTCTGTTTCGTTTGTAATTTCATTCTTTGAAACGTTTGACTATTCTTAAGACAGGAAACAGCTACTAAAACATGCCAGCTGCTTTGTAGAGATACAACTGCCAAAACTCTGTTTCGTTTAGAATTTCATTATTTCCGATGTTTGATTTTTTCATAAATGGAAGAAAACAGATACTAGTACATTGCAGCTAACTTCCAGGAGAAACTGCAACAATCAAAACTATGCTTCGTTTCCTATAATATACTTCTTAGTAAAGGCTCAGTCCAATGACCGTATACACTAACAACCATCTTAGGGAAAGGATATCATCGTATATAAACTCGAGTACCTTATGTTTTTCCGTGTAACCGTCGTTCAAGTCTTCACTTGGTTTCAACGTTGTAACGTCAAAGTACATCTCAATGTCCTCGTATGGTCTGCATTCTGGCAAATTTATTACAGCTTCATTCGGCTTTGAACAATCGACGGCAATATTCATTGCACATTTCGTTTCAGATGTGGTTTGGTTCCGTGACCTCACTATTACGGAGCTTTGATGTAAAGAACTAAATTTCAATCCAGAAGAGGACGACAATTGCACTGCAGATAAATTGGGAATAAATCCTGGACCATTTGTCACTGTCATACGCATTCTCTGCTTTATTCCAAGAACCCCGCATTCAGCTACAGTTAAGAAAAAAGCAATTTAACTCACAAAAACCGAATCTTGACCAAATGCAGTTGCTTAACTGTGTTTGGCAGATAACAGCTTGAAAATCACCCATATCTATCAACCGATCATTGTGATATACTTCAAAGGACATCAAAGTACTACCAAATCAACAAAAAATTAGAAGATATTAAAGATAATGTGTCCAGCTAAAGCAAGCAACTCTGCGGGGATTTTCTGAAAAATGTGATTTTTCATGTGATCACCCCAGCCATTACGATCGTTTTGTTTATCTACAGTGCGAGGCATTGGGAGCAGTTTTGCATCGCAAGATAACTGACCAATCGCAAGCTGTTATTTTGATGGATGGCTTGACAAGTTGGGTATACGCAGTCCTTTCATATGGACACATTACCCTTAAGCTAACAAGGATTACAGATGAAGACATAAATGTTTTTAGGTACGGAAAATATTCTAGCGTCGTAAATGCTCTCATCATTTCATTTAACACCATTAACGTGAACGGTGCTTTGATGCACAAGCGCAACATGTCATAATAGTAGAAGCTCTCTCTACGATACACTTCTCCAAAGAAAACTTTGTTGAGAAATGATTATCGTGTAAATTAAATGCCTAAATGGGCCGCATTGTAAAAAAGGGTGTTAGCATACTCTCATTACCGCTCAATAGAACCTCTAATAAAAGATTTGCTTAGCAGACAGTGAAAATTCAATAATTGTCACTTAATATTGCACTCCTTTGTTCAAAAAAATTACATAAATGCTCTTAACGTTTGATGAAAATGAAAATTGAGCGTTGATGATTGCAATGTTGAGAGAAAAATTAATGTTTGTAAAGTTCCGATATCTATGAAAATCTAAACCAACTTACTGGGAAGGTTTGAAGTCCATCTAAACTTTGGCGGATCTGCTACCACTAGGAAAGAGTTTGATTCTTGAGGCAGGTCAAGTTTTTCACACAAGACAGTGTTTCCAATCTTGCAACGAAGATCATGCAAATAATATTTTCCAATACGCTCCACCTAGACAACAAAAAGACGTTGATTCTCTAAAAAAGCAAGTTAATGGGGGGGGGGGGGGGTTAATTTTTGATACTGAAAATAATCAATCTGTTTCATTAAAATTTGTGTTAGGCAATGGTTTTCATTGTTGCCTAGCGAGAGAAGTCAGAATCCTGATTTATTCTGAAACACTGATTTTCAAATAGTCATTCCATGGGCTTTCAAATAGTTCTACAACAAAACTACAATTTTTATGATTAACAGAAACCTAATAGAATTGAAAAGATACAATTCGTCTGTCTATGGATACCTTGGATATTGGTGGATATTTTCAAAGGGAAACCTGTCAACAACGGGACAGAAAGAACTTAAAAAACATATGAAAGCCTGCAGATATGAAAAATAAAACCAATTGTCAATAAGGAATGCAAATAATAGAAAACTTTACTAATAGAAAAAGAAGCTTAAAACTAGTACGGAGAAAACTTTCCATGCAAGTTATTGTGTATCTTGATTGCAAACCTGAGCTTTTTTGAAAAATGTTTAATTAAACTCTTTTATATTGTATATTGACAAGTCTTGTAAATATTTCATCTACTTCTTTCTTTACTTCTTTCTTCCTAAGATTCTATGAACATTTGAACTAATAAGTCAACTTTTGAATTGATAAGCCAACAACAACATCAACTTATCTATGTATGTTTTTTTGTTAATTCAACCATAATAACATTGACAGTTATCAAAATAATAATACCTTGGCTGTCAGTTTGATAATATTCTCACCGACTTTCAGTATTTTGGGACCTGATACCAACGTGCTACCTCTTTCCTCTTCTACAACGATAGGAGTGCTATCTTCCATTTCAAAAACGGAATTGTCTTCTAATACATTGTCAGAGGCTTCATCTATTTGACTAAAACGATAGCAAATGATTAGAAAAAATCTACGAACAAGGTAGGCTCAAATTCATTGCAATATCGTGATATGCCGGCAAAATAATTTTCCTATTGAAAAATATTTTACTAACTTTGATAGCTAGTGACATTTAAACAAGAGCTTCGAAATTCTGTAGAGCTACGAGGGGCTTAAATTGCATTTAAAAAAGCATATAGCATCAACTGTTTGAAAAACCAAATTCTATTATTGCGTTTATTTAAATCTCCTCACATTTTGCGGTAGGAATGTTCTAGAATGCCCTAGAGATTTCAAATACTTGTATTACGGTTAACTGTTGCCTACTTTGTGATTACCCACCTATGCGATATTTGAATTTTTTCGATAAGAATGTCGAAAAATCAAGGAGGTTTTCCATTCGCTATTCTTTGGACTAGTAGTTACTCCTTGTAGACATCACGAAACCTTGCAAAAAAACTTTCTATTAGACTTTAAAATGAATATATATTTCATACAGAGACTGTGCCAAGCCAACTTAGAACCGTCCTGTTCTATCGATCCTAGTTTCCTTAAGATGGAGATTGTACTGTCTAATTGCGTGAATTTCACCAATAGTGAGCATATTAGCAACTCAAAATAATTCGATACAAATGACACCAACCTTTCGCTACAACCACTTTGCGTTATCTCGATTTCATCAGATTTGCTGTCATCCTCTATGGAAGATTCTGAATCTGAGTTTGTACCTACAGCCTCGCTCTGTTGAACGTCAGTCTCGAATTTATATTGTACATTATCTTGAGCCTCGTTATCGTGACTCTTTCCTTGTTCAGACCGAGATCGCTTAACCGTAACGGAAGGTGATTCTCTTTCGGTTGCAAGCAGTTCTGTCCAGACTGTTTCGCTTGGTTTAGTGGGGAGATTTCTAGTTGCTGCACGATTCTTTGATGATCCAGATTTCTTTGCTTTTGAGCACTTAGCTATAATCTCAATATCCTCTACATTGATATCTTTAAGCATATTGTTTTGCAGGGTCACAAAAACATTAACTTTCTCCCCGATATGAATTAGGCCGCCACTCAGCTCGATTCGGACATGCTCTATGTTGATGACTGAGGTCAAACTTATACTTAATACGCCTTCAGTTTTCTGGTAACAGTTTGTCAAAAACATATCGGCATACGACAAACGTTTATCAACAGACAAAATTTTTGTACAAGAGAGATGGCCTAGCGTGGATAGATAAAGATCAAGTGATTTTCCATCTGGATGACATGCAGCGAGCAGTTCCATTACATTAATATGCAGAATTTCCCAACCTGACAAGCGATATTCATTTAGAGTAGCCATCAACTCATTCACTGCAAAGTCATACTTCTCCAGCATGTAAAAATATCTTGCCATATCAAGAGAAACTCTCTTTGCACATCGAAATCTACGACAGTTTTCATAAAACCTCTTTGACTTTCCGCAGAGTGCTATGTACCTTTTACTGAAAATCTCCTGAGAATTAATTGTTGCCATTAGCATTTTCGAGCCGGTTTCTGTGTCTTCATGAAGTTGTTGGCTGATGCAAAGCCCCGAACTTAGTTCCTTTAACATATCATCAACAGGCTGTTTGCCTGGAAGTAGATGACATTCTTCCCCAATCGAATAAAGCTTTTCCCGAGCATAATCAAATAGCTGTGCCAAATATGAGATTACGGTGTTGTCTGACATCTCTTCCTCTCCGATACAACTAACGTATTCGAGACAAGATGAAACAACCGAACAGGCAGGAACACAAACAGAAAGGCCAGTCTGGTAAGCAAAATATATTTATAAATGCTTATTCTTGCAAAACATGTCTTGATAAAATACTTTACTTTGTAGTTAGCAGGGAATATCATTCTATCAATGCTGCTCACTGGCAAGGAATTTATTGGTTGTTTACACGATGAATCAATCAGTCTACCACTTCAGTACAGTCGATAAGTCATGGAGCTTAATTGCCTTGCTGCAGTAATTAAGAAATTGGGCTAAAAATCCAGGACTAACTAATAGCTTGGGCACTCGCCTTCACTCCCCCTGCAACAAAAAACTGACTTGTGGCAACACTGAAGGGGGGAGGGGGATTGCAACGATGGATGGAACTGGCCTTCTACTTTATCACGCTATTGTCCAAGGACAACTGGACTTTCTATCAGGTATCTCCTCTACAAGACCCACAGTTCCCTTAACCTTTACCCTTACCTTAATTAACTGAGAAAACGAACTGTTTTGCATTTCCACTTTGAGCATAAAGCAGCAACACAGAGAAGGGAGAAAAAGCGGTTATACTTACAAGGAGAAGTTTCGTCTCATGCACCGTTGTTAATAAAAACATCAGAAAATTTGATGGAACCTCCAATCTTTTCCCCATGCTCAGAAGCAACTGCCATTGTCGTATGGAAATGTAATTTTTGAGCTCCAATATCGATGCTTTTCCGCCATAAACAACATCACGGTGATACACAATTGCTTCGTATCTAAGCGATATTCCATCCCAACAAAAAGGTGTCTTCGTCCACCGTCTCATCACAGATGGATTTCCTTGAGATTGATGTAACAAACCTCTCTTAGCAATTATAATGTGACGTTCAAATTAAAAGAGCTATCAAAATGCATTATTTTACTTGTGATTTTAGGCTCATTGCACTTTCACGATAGTCCAAGTTTTCTTACAATGAGGAAGAGACTTATTCTATATATTGCTAAAGAAAAAAAATTTCCATTAGATTTATAAGACCGAAAGGCAATTGATAAGCTACTTGTTAGTGAGCCCGATAGTATCTTGTGAATATTTGATGATTGTTATGTAGAATGTAGGAGTTACAACGGTTAGAAAGGGAAGAAATTTATTTGTATGTTTTATAGATTACACAAAATCATTCGAAAGAGTTAAACGCGAAAATAATTTGTAATTCTTGAAAAGTATTAAACATCCAAATATGAAATAAGGCTAATCAGCAATGTAGGGTAGACGAAATAAAGAAAAGAAGCGCCATGGCAAATCTGGCATTCCAACGACATAAAGAATGGTTTAACAGCAGCATAAACAAAAAAACTGAACATTCATAGAGCATATGTTTGATCAGCTTTTACCTATGGATGTGACGCTTTAAAGCCTTTATGCTCTATGGTTTACCGAAGAATGCTGAAGTGGACGGTTAGAATAAGGAATGAGGAAGGACTACAAAGAATGCACCCTACCCTTAGATTGAATACGATCATTGCAAAGTGGAGAGCTGTGCGTTTTTGACTTGTTGCAAGAGGATCAAGTGGTTCAGTTTTCTGTAAAGTTATCAAGGGTTCTATTTCGAGCAGCAAATCATATGGAAAGCAAAGGAGAACCTGGATAGATGATGTTAAAGAGTGGGCAAAGATCAGAAGCTATGGTATCTAAAAAGGAGGTCAAATGACAGATTTTATGGGAGCTATGGTATCCTAAAAAGACAGGGTTTGGTAGAGCTATGGTATCCTAAAAAGACAGGGTTTGGTAGAGCTATGGTATCCTAAAAAGACAGGGTTTGGTAGAGCTATGGTATCCTAAAAAGACAGGGTTTGATAGAGCTATGGTATCCTAAAAAGACAGGGTTTGGTAGAGCTATGGTATCCTAAAAAGACAGGGTTTGGTAGAGCTATGGTATCCTAAAAAGACAGGGTTTGGTAGAGCTATGGTATCCTAAAAAGACAGGGTTTGGTAGAGCTATGGTATCCTAAAAAGGAGTTCTAATGACAGGGTTTGGTGGAACACTATGGCTAGGGAACAACAGATAACGTAGATGCTACTTAGAATGAAAGAAAGAATAGTGGATATAAATTTTATTTTAACTTCAGTCTAAATTTGTAAACTTTCTAAGTGAAGGGCCATTAAAAACCAATATTTCTGAAGGGCTACCTCTCCTTAAATACGTAAACATTTTATCTTGGATTTTACTTGATACGATTGAAATTTTAGATTTAACCAGGAACCTAGGCTGCATCTCAATCCTAGATGAAATGATTGAGTTGCTTCCTAGGAATCATAAATTAAAAATTCAGTTGGCAGTTTCAACAATATGTTATCTTCTTTTCATGCAAAACGACCAATGTGAGTGGTAAATTTTCATTAGAGGCACTTTGTTCCGACAGTTAAACGTTTATATTAACACTACACAGTGGCACATCTTTAATAGAGAAAGTATTGAAATTAGTTCTGCGTCGCTGATTGGAAATGTAACAATAACCTGCTGTGTAGGGCAACCAATAGGAATTTGGATGACCACCGAAATTCATCGAGGGATAGTGCTTGTAAGCTAAGAAATTCTTACCATTATGGTCTTGCTCAGACAACATTTGGGAAATGAATGACTTCAGCTCTTCATAACAAGCAAACGACTCTTGATAGTGTGCTGCGAAGTTATAAATACCGGCCACCTCCTCCTTAAAAGTATATGGCAGCTTTTTATTCAAATTGAATGTAAAAAAATGTTCTAAAACATCAATAATATCGAGCATTGTCTGATCCTTTTTAAATATCTTGCCACTAGGCTGCAGAAAACAATGCTGATATCAAAAGTTGTTTATAATCATTCATTCAGAAAATGTTCAAGGGAACACCAAAAAAAGCTTTCTAGCTTAAAAAGAAATAATCATCTGGTAAGCTTTTAAAACTCCTAATTTCTTAATTTCGAGGAGTTTTATTTTGAAAATAGATTATTGAAAGTTCTTTCATTTTTAGCAAAAACAGCTAGCTTTTAAGAAATAGAAAAAATTATCGGCAGAATCAATAAGTCGAAAGGTATATATAGTTTTTATGTGGATAATTAACGAGTAGTCCAGTTATTGTTAAAAACAAAGCAATCCATTAGCCTGTGAATAGTTTGGAAAAAGCCCCATACACTTAGCTGTAAATATTCAAGAAACGACCATGTTGGCTCCAGATGCCTCTGTTTGTGTTCTTGTAGCCTATCATCAACTGTTATAAGATGATTTTTAATTGAAGACCACAGCAATTGTCGAATCCTTGTCATGAGAGCTTCCCAGCAAGAGTCCACTGCTTTCCTTGGCTCCCATAGCTGAGCAACTCTAAAAGACAATATACAGTATATGTTAAAAAATTGTTGATGCCTTCCTCGCAGCTTCTAAGCTGAAAGGTGTAGGAATGAATGGGTCATCAAAAAAAGACTGTCCATGTTGCAGGGTCATGAACGCAAAGGCATTTTGTTTGTGTCTTAATAGAGGCAGAAGCATTGCTTTTGTTTAAGATTTAAGGTTGCATTTGCTAAATATCACAGTAATGAGTTTCTTGTCAACCAATGTAAATTTCGAGAGAAATACGGTTAATACATTAAAAGTCTAAAACAAAAATGAATGAATAGATAGATATATTCGGTAACACAGCATTTTATATAAACTGGCAATATACAAAATGTTTATTTGAAACTAATGATATAAAAATGCAATTTGGGGCCTATCATTAAAACAGTCCAAGCGCTAGGGTAACATAAAATGCGTAAGAATGGAATCATATGGTTACCACTTTGCTTTATTAGCATTGGAAATTAGCTATCGTTATGTTTATTTTCATATAAAATCATTCAGGTTTAGGTTCTGGTTTAGGTATATTAGTTGAAAATTCCAAGCAACATGCACAGTTCAAAATAAAAGAATAATAAATTTTGAAAATTCTAATGGGGAAAGATAACATTTAGGTACAGGTCTTCTGTCCACCAACAGAAATAGCAAAATGAATAGACAGTCTACCACGAAAACTCCCTGGACTCCTGGAAAGAGATACCTAGTATGCAACATGCATTTCTTTCCGTCCATTTACTTACAATCCGCTTAGTCACAGAAATTCTTGCAACTCTTCATATATGAAATCATCGACGAATTCATCGCTCAAGCCTAGGCCTCAACGACTGCTAACGCTGATTTATTTCAGTAGCTTCTAAAAAGCGTTCTTTCTTGATGAAATGCCAAAGATTCGATTTAATTCGGGCAAACGAACCAAAATTTGGTCTTTCACAAAGCATAAACAAGCATAAACCCAAGGAATCACAACAGAACAGGTGCGGTCTTTCACCCTAAATCTCGACCTAGTTCCATATATTTAGATAATTGATCAGTAAATTTTCGCTTTAATGCTTTTAAAAAATGCTTTCTGTCACTTAATATAATCAGTGAACTTAGATAAATTTCGCTCATTCGTTCGTGCCTTCGTTCCCTTGTTTTCGTTTGCTCGTTAGCTCGTTCGTTCGCTGGCTCACTCGTTTGCTCGTTTGCTCGTTCGCTCGTTCACTCGTTCGTTCGCTCGTTCATTCGCTCGTTCGTTCGCTCGTTCGTTCGCTCGTTCGTTCGCTCGCTCGCTCGTTCGTTCGTTCGTTCGTTCGTTCGTTCGTTCGTTCGTTCGTTCGTTCGTTCGTTCGTTCGTTCATTCGCTCGTTCGCTCGTTCGTTCATTAGCTAGTTCGTTCGCTGGCTCACTCGTTTGCTCGTTACTTTGTTCGCTTGAGCTACGCCTGTGCACAAAACAATTTTCGCGAATAAACACTTACAGTAAATCATTTTTTCTCTGTATGCAATGATTTCAAAAAAAGCGTTTAGGATTCACCTTATTGTTTCATCTTCATCCCCAAAATCGGCTTTTAAATGTTCATAAACAATATCCTTTGAACGAGTCATCCTTCTTCGTGACTGTTTTTTAACGTAAATTATCAACCAATCGTTGATGCTGCATGATTTTAAATGGTTTCTCCAATGTTCGATCTTTTGTTTTGTTCCATGCCGGTAGTCTTTGTTTTCCTAAAATGATAAAATCCAGTTATCAATAAGAAAGAGTCTGGAAGACTTGAAACAAAACTAAATTTTCAAAAATGTGCATCTAAAATAAGGTTAGAATAAAGTACACCCCTTTTTCATAAAAACCAGATATTCTTTGCAGACACTCGATGTTCTTATCTTTTGGATAAAAAGAGTATCGTGTTCTTGATGTTGCTCTTATTTCAACATTGATTTTCCTATGCGATTAATTGCTTCTAAGACCACTAAACAGCAGCTTCGTATGACTTTTAGTAAAATAGTTGATTTGTTGATGAAATCTGTTCTGCTAAGTTGACAAATTGTTGACAACTTTTGAACACACATTTGTTTTTGTGATTTTCTTTTCATTTGAGGCTCGGAGCCTAGGTGTTTTTATAAAAGGTGTTTTTATTAAAAAGAGTAGCAGCCTTTCTACTAGATTAATATCTTAGCTAGAAATTGGTTGCAGACAATCGCAAAATTCAAGTAAAACCCACAATCGAAGCTTAATCGAAGCCACAACATGATTGATTCTAAAGGAGAGACGATGGCCTAGCCAATTTTATCCATCATTAATGCGAGGAGCTGTTCACGAAGAAGCCCTTCAGCTTAAGTATATTTGCAAATCTCACGTAAATGCAGATGGTCATTAGAATTAAGTGAATTGAGTATCAGGGTTGATACGTTACAGCTACAGCACAGTCAAATTGTTATAGATTGCTGAATACTGTTTTCTCTCAAGGTCTCAGCATCATCCCATCCCAAATTAAATGAATATTTTTTAAGATTCTATTTATTAAATCATATAAAAATTGATCAGTTAGAGATCTCAACGTAGCAATAATTATTTTGTCAAAAATGCCATATTTGAAACATGCCCTTTTAATGAAATAGAAAATTAAAGAAGAAACATTTTGTCGGTCATGCCAAAAAGATAAGGAGGTTCCATCAAAATAGAGGTATTAGTTGGTAGACGAAATTTTATCGAGCCATCCTGCAGTCATTTAAATTTTTTGTGTTAAAATGGCTTTAGGTTATTACACAATCTCAGGGACGTGCAACCCTCAAATTCTTGTGTTTACAAAGACTTTTATAACTTGGTGGCGATGCAACAACCACTATTTCTGAACACTGCTCAGTTGCTGAAAGATAGCAGTTGTTTGTCTCCCTAAAAAGATAAGCGAAACGCACCGAGCAGGTTGTCCAGTACAGGTGAAGAAGAGGTCGTTTTGTCACAAAGCCATCTATTGTTCCAGTCAGCTGCTCTGTACTGAATGTCTCAAGCGCAGCTTTGAGACAGACAGTGTTTGTTGTGCTTTCTCCCTCCCTGTGATAAAACAAATTTACTTGGAAGGCGTTTGCAAAAAATCATTAGGGCCTCCAAACTTTAAAATTCTTCAATTCAAACAAAAGCTGGAAAAGACAATAAAGTCAATTAATAAAAAAATTGCTGATAAAGAGTGATACTAAGAAAGAGCAATACGTGTTTTCTAGGATATCTTTTATGTGTCTACAATGCCTAGAACACTCACTAACTCCCTCTCCCTAGCTATTCCAAGCACTGCTTCAGATCATAAAATATCAGTATAACAAGTTTGTTATAATTTTTGTCCTCGTTTTATTTGGCTGAGCCATTAAGAATTGCTTCTCAGTTTAAAAAACGCAACTGCGTATGTGAAAATGTACCTCTTCCATATGTAAGGCTTCAAAGGCAGGCATCTTTCAATTTCTTGTGAAATTTTGAGATACACTTCTTCGTTGCCAAAATCTATAAGGAATCATGAGTGTTAACAAAGTAAAAGCAAAAGAGTAAAAAAATATCAAGGAGAGTACAATTAAATGAAAAGGTACATTATGGCTCTAAGCCATTAAAACATGTCTGCTTATGCTGTACTCCTGTTGTTCCATTTCCATCCGATTGTGCTGGGATTTTATAATACTCAGATTATATTTACATTAGATTTTAAAGTTTCGATCGCTTTCTTATACTAGTTTACCCTTTCCACTACCACAAAGTATTTCTAACAATGACTACAAAACATTGGTAGAAAAGCAGACAATTTAAAAATATGTGAAAAGGTGAAAAAAGAAAAAAGTTTTCAAGATCCAATCAAATTTTGCAACTTAAGTTGAATCATTGGTTTGCTGCAAGTCTGGAACTAACTTTAAGGCTTCACCTACCAACCTTGTACCTGTTAAGTTTACATTTCCAAATTCCTTAGGTATATTGCTCTATTTAACTAAATTGTTTCTTTAGTATGCTCTTAAGTATTATTTCTCCATTCTGTGATCTTGATTTCCACAGGAAATTTTTCTGTCACCAGTTTGAGTGCATAAAAGGCTGTTTACTACCATCAATGTTGATAAAATTATGAAAATAAGTTGAGATGTTACAAAACTTAAGAAGTTGAAGTAAGACATAATAGAAATGGGCTGGCTTTCCTCTCATTCTAAAGTTTGGTACAGATTACAATGCATAGCATGTTATGGTCGCCTCCTAATCTCCAACATCCATTTAGTCAAAAACTCTATAAACAATGAACCATTCTCTCACATCACCGAGACACCTTGAGGTCACAAAATCTCCTGGTAGCTTTATTCAAGAATCAAAATCTTTGGCACAAAGCATAGGCCTATCAAAGATCAAGTTGAATGATTTTGGTGCAAAAAATTAGAGCTTAGGGGCATTATTCTAAGTAGGATGGCACAAAAAAGCAGTCTTTTTAGCAGCAAAAGGTCAAAGACTACATAGCCGGGCTACAGTAGTGACTGCATGTTTAAGCACTAAGCAAATTGATATCTTGAGCAAACAAATTTGCCATAAAGAAAATATCAAATTAACATTGGGCTTCACTGGTCTCAGATGGTATTTATTTAGGAAATATAAATTATCAAGCATGGGAAGCAGAAGTGGCGAAATGACATTACAGCAAAAATAAACCAGAAAATGAAAAATGACCACTGAACATCAAATAGTAAAAAAGGAAAGAACAGAGACAAGATCAGTGATTCCAGTTACAGTGGACAAGGTACACTCTTTATTGCCGTATTCTTCCTATAAGGGGTACTACACCCCAATACTCACCCCTAAACAAACCAAAGCAATGAAAAAGATAATATATTCATATTTATAACTTTGTTAATTCAAACAGTCTTTCTGACAATCTTCTCCATCCCAGTGATTTTTGTTTTGTTTTTAACTCTTTGCTCTTAGCCATTTGTCCTTAAATCTCACTTCATAAACTCTCAATGAAATCAGGCAGATCAAACAATTTTGATCACAAAAGAACTGGTGTATCTATGACAGGAGGTTTAGTCTGCTAGATGTTGATTTCATAATATGGAAAACTTTGCACCCTACAGGAAAATAAAATAATTTTCATACTTTTCATACAATATAATTTTTATGCCCTGGTGAGAGTATAAATTGCCTCTATTTGTAGGATGATAACACACCATGCCCCCTCTCTTGTGACACCCCTGGAGGGGGGTAGTCCTAGGGGCCTAACAGAGGGTCTGGTCAGTTTGAGGGTTCTACCCAATGGCTACCAAATGGTCCAATTTAGGAAAATAGCACTACCACTTTGAGTATTTTAAGTAGTTGCTACCTCATGGGAGGGGGGGGGGGGTACTTCTAATTTACTGCTTAGTTGATATTGCAATTCTTATGCGATTGTTATTTTGGGGTTTTGTTAAAAAGCTACCATTTGAGGGTAATTTTTAGCATTCTAGCTTTGGCCCTCTTTGACCATGACCATACCCCTGTCAAGCCTTAATGAAAGCACCCCCCTGGGGTGACACCATTGAGAAAAATCATATCTCAACTTGATCATGGAAAATCAGTGTCACTTTTAAATAACAAAATCCATGAAATCCAGTGAAACTTTTTTCAATTGAATTATTTAATCACCTTTGTTGTTGCAGCCTGCAGTACAGCTATAAACGAAATTCAAAACTTCCATAACACTACAATAACTGCAACTTTGTCCAACTTTTTGAGTCAGGGTTATACCATGACATTAAGTCTGTGGAGGCACCAGCTACTGCAAGGTTGGAGGGCAATTGGAGAATATGCCCATTATGTGTGATTTACTGCTATGTTTACCAGGTGTTTTTTCCTCCTTTTCTATCCACTTAAGGAAGAATAAAGGGGACCATATTTGGAAAAAAGGGGAGCTTATTATCTCCAAATTACCACCCCTCCATTGCCCCATCACTGTCTTACTTGTACCTTTTCCCCAGAAGGAAGTACCTACTACTGGAGACGTCATCTACGTTTACTATCTAAGACTGTTCTAAAATTAACGTAAACAGAAATTAAATTAAAAATTTAAACCTCCTACATTCCAGAAGATATTTTGCTTCCGTTTCTGCAATGGGCAGGGATAGTGTAATACGTATTCATTATTTGCGATGGGAATTATGCATACTTTTCCATCCCCCTCATTGTAACGACTACAAACAGTTCTCTAATTTCCACCGACTCGTTAGCCAATCATATCTTGGTTCATTCACAGTAAAACAATAATACCACACCATGTTTACACGCGTGTTGTTGCAGATTACATATAGAAAAAAAAACTTTAAAAATAACAAAAACCATCTGCCATCTGCATTCAAATGAATTTGGCCTGATAAAATAATTCTCGCTAGTATCAAAAACGGTAAAGGATAGGATATGTACCAATTGTATTTTTCAGAATGATGGCCTAATTCTTGGGCCTAATTCAGGTCTTACTTCGCCTTTTTTTTAAATAAGAATTTTGGCAAAACTTACTGGTGATGACAGGCAAAAAATTGATACTCCCATCATCTTTATGATTATTGCGCATTTCCATTTCATCTGTTGTTATAGTTTCTTTCTAACTCCATTGCTTTAGAAGAAACTGGACCCAAACCGTGCACGGATCCACTTGCCAAAGAAGAAGGAAGTAAAATCTAACACTAACAATAGAGCTGAGGGCTTTTCAGAGGCTTCATAGTGTAACAGAAAAGATGTTTACAATTTAAATCTATTGGTTTTTAATCTTTGTAAGGTAAATAAGTTAATAAGCATTTCTTTTGTAATATTTTGGACCACAGTTTGCCCTTTTTGAATTTTTTGAATCTGTGTGTCGATTAATCGTTGATAATCGCATTGCAACAGCTTTATTTTTCTTTAACAAATAAAAAGTGTGCGTGCCGCTTTTTTATTCCCTCCAGCACTTCTTCGTTCATCGCTTTCCTACACATTTTTTAGGTTGCAGGCCTCGTTTTATTTTGGGTGACCTGATCTATGAAATCTTTAATAATTTTTATAAAATTTGAATATACGCTAAACAGCATGGATGTTCTTATTTCACGGAACTATAAATATTTAATTTGGAAGAGATTTTGCAAGAGGCACGTTTTAACGTGATATTAGTGAGCAAATTTTGATGCCAAAATGCCTGCAAAAATTACTTGGAACATCGAGCAATATGTGTTGTACTTAACTGTGTTCAATTTTTTTCCTAGTTTTATATATTTCTGTTTCCTTCTCAAGAACAATCTAGTTAGGTAACATAGCTCGGGCAAACAATTGACCAGTCACAAGAAAATGTAATTCCTGATCTCCAACGTAGTTTTACAGAAAATCAACATTGTTGCCAGGAGGATGGGGTGGCTGAATTTGTGTTCAAAGACGTTTGGCAGAAATTTTGCATAATTTGGTGCGGGCACTCTTCCTTGTACAATATCATAAAAATAATGAGGAATATT